>JASAMY010002872.1:0-148768 GCA_030248085.1 Paralinhomoeus sp. GSCO2_6
CACGGTGCGCTGCCCGCCTTCGTCTAGGCGATGTTTCCCATTTTGGTGCAGGTATCTTCTACACAGTGGTGTAACTCCATGGTACAATTGTGTACGTGGGTGTAGACTTCAAGAGCAACGTGCAGACTGCAGACATTTGCTAGTCGAGGCCATAGGAGGACAGGACGGACGGTCCTGGGCGAAAGGGACGCTGACTAGGCCTTCTACCAATATGACAATGAAACAGTCAAAAATTAAATGGCAGTGACAGAATTGTCGTTTTCCCTGTACACTCGTCCATGCCGGATTCAGGGTCCGGTCCATCCAGAATTACCGCTATGTATAGTTTGGAATGGACGAGTGGTCACCCGTTTGCACGGGTAGAGTCCAAGCTGATATTGCGGTTTTGACTTCTGCCCCTGGGTTCTCGCTTTGCACGCGGGCCTCTAGGTAGGCCCGCAGCGCATGGGTTTCACTTCTCACTATGCTGCGGCTGCGGGTCGCGTACTAAATTTTAGAATGTCTCTATTCAGCACGACGCGGCCATATCGATGCTGTTCGCGATCGTCGGCGCTCCCCCGACGCCACGTCCCGAATTTTCCGGGGGTGCCATGCTCGAGCTGCACAACAGCTCGGCGGGCGAGCTCACGCTCAAGGTTCGTCCTTGTCGCTGTGTCGTTGTCTGTCGTTGAATGACAGCCACGCGCGTCGCTCGCAGTTGTTCTTCCGCAAGGAGCCGGGCGCCGAGGCGTTGGAGCTGCGGATGCCCCACTGCGGCTCGCCCTGCACCGCCAAGAAGTTTCTCGACGTCACCACCTTCCTGGAGACGGACGACTGGAGACGCGACTGCGGCTTCAAAGAGGACAAGGTCGTCGTGGTCGCTGTGCTGCCCGCCATCCTTATCGCCCTGCTCGCTTCCTGCCTGACCTGGTTCATTGCCAAGAGCTGGTTCAACAAGGACCACAGCAGAGGAACAACATCAACAACCGCGAACATGCAAAAGAGCTATCTCAGCATATCCAAAGACTAGACAGTAAGAGTCATATGTAGTGTCACCTAATCGTCTCGTTGCAATATGCGCCTGTTCGCCCGTCCACGCCGGTACAGCACGCTTGTACTAATCGCATATTGATTATGCATACCTAAGTACTGTACTACCACTGTTCTGGCAATCAGTCAGGGCAGGGAAGGGGGTAGGTTTCCCTCTACTCTACAGCTCTGAGAGAGAATGCTGTCATACCCTGACCAAACTGAACCAACTGTCATTGTGCGTGTATTTCTCAGTACGCCACTGTTTCGTGCTTTTCTTGTGCTTGTGTGTGTCGTGCTGTTGCACGGGTCCTGGACCAAATACTAGTACACGAAACGCAACATTTGCTGCTCGCTGTCATACTCTCTGGCTAGCGCGCAGTCGTCCCCAGACATTACATTACAACGCGCACATTTCCGTGCGCAGCGCGATGCGATAACGCGCGCTCAGCAATGAAACGCGCCGCGCCGCCAGCCTTTGTCACTGAACCACCGACTGCGGCGCCACCTACCTACGCCTCTCATAATACGCTTCAAGATGGGATCAATCGCTCGGCTTTTGCTGCTGTTAGCCGCTGTTTCATGTCGATCCCGGAGTGCAGACGAGTTGGTGTTTGCTCACGTGGTGAGATTTTTACTATTCTTCTGGTAAACTGATATCTACATTTACGGAGTACGTTTTAGTAAGTGCGTATAGTTATTTGAATTTCAAACAATGGCGTGTCTATGGTTTTTTTGGGAGATGCGCCACGGGGCGCGCGCGCCCGAGGTGATGTTCAAGACGGGCCTCGAGGAGAACGGCGCGTCGACCTGGCCGCAAGGTTTCGGCGAACTGACGAACAAGGGGGTCCGCCAGCAGTACGAGCTGGGCGTCTGGCTCCGCGACCGCTACCGGCGCCTGCTCAGCGAATACTCTGCTTTCCAGGCAGGCAGATGATTTACAACTTCGATACCGATGTACATACCTACCTAACAAAGCGCGTGGTGAGAAGGTCAGACGCTTTAGGTGAAGGTGCTGAGCACCCCCTACAACCGGACGATCATGAGCGCCCAGGCCGCACTAGCTGGCCTCTTCCCTCCAAGCCAGCAGCAGAGGTGGTCCGAGACGCTCGACTGGCGCCCGGTGCCTGTGTACACGTCACTAATACCCTTTTCCGTATGACGCAATCAAAGCTCCCGGTCCTTTTATTCGCAGTCTCACATTTTGCATACTGCATTTACAGGCACCTTGCCCAACTGCTGACAAGTTCAGATCTGTGTCGGAGAAGATACAGAAGGCCAATAGGCAGAACGCAGAGTTCTTCAGATTTCTCTCAAGGAAATCGGGAGAGAACGTCACCGATCTCCTCTCCCTCAGACACTACGTTGCAGACCCGCTAAGTTCAATCGTATGTACGTCAGCATGACGAGTATAGGTATGTAGCTGCAATTGTCAAGATGGCGTCCGTCTGCAGCGCGCGCACCCCAAGACACGCAAGATGCCTGCGTGGGCCACGGATGAGATCTACCTCAAGGCGAGACGCCTAGTCGACTCATTCTACGATGCCATTCTAGACAACAAGGTCGCAGTGAAGCTCTGGGGCCACCCCATGTTCAATGACGTCCGGCAGAGGATTGTTGACATCGTCCACAGAACCGCGGATCCGCGACTCAAGCTCAGCATTCACTCAGTGGTACGCTGTCAGGCGATAATGGTGGATATATTTCTGTACAGTATTATAGAGTTGTATGTGGGGGGGGGGAGTATGATTCAAGATTGACAGTCTAGACAACGCGCGTGCGTTCGCTTTGCGTCTTCTCTAATGTCCGCTGCGAGCGCTGCGTTGATGGCAGCACGACGCTGACATTTCGTTGCTGTTCGCGATCGTGGGCGCGCCGCCGACGCCGCGTCCGGGCTTTTCTGGAGCCGCCATGCTCGAGTTGCACAACAGCTCGGCGGGCAAGCTCACGCTCAAGGTGCGCGCTCTGTACTTGGAGGAGTGCGACTGCGAGCGTGCCTGTGTGAGCTTACCTTCCCCACCTCACCTCTACGCCCTCCTCCACCAGAATTTTTGGGAACTGTTCTCCTGTGCCGAATTTTCTCTTCCCCAGACCCAGACTCCCGCCCCCTCTGAAAAACAGCCCCCCCCCCCCGAAATAATGTGCTATGATCTCCGCAGATGCAAATCCCGGTTGAGTGCGAGACGAGACCGCTGGAAGTATGTAAGGAGACGACCCTGGAACGCGTTACAGTTGTTCTTCCGCAAGGAGCCGGGCGCCGAGGCGGTGGAGCTGCGCATGCCCCGCTGCGGCTCGCCCTGCACCGCCAAGAGGTTTCGCGACGTCACCGCCTTCCTGGAGACGGACGACTGGAGACGCGACTGCGGCTTCGTCGACAAAGAGGAGAGGGTCGTCATCGCTCTCCTGCCCGCCCTCCTTATCTCCCTGCTCGCCTCCTGTCTGACCTGGTTCATTGCCAAGAGCTGGTTCAACAGGGACAACGACGAAAACACAGAGTCAGACGTCAACGACAAAAGACAAACGTACGATACCAACAGTGACTACGGTAGCTGCAGGAGTGTCTAGAAGCTACATTACTGTATGTGTAGTGCAGTCTAGCCTCTATGCTTCCATCTTCTTAAAATTGGCGATTCGCTTTGCGATGTCTCTGACTGTTATCACCTGTCGCTATGGATGTCAGGGTAGGTACCGTATACGCGTGCACACTTCAGCTTGGTGCCACTGTGTTGTGTGTTTTGTGCTTGCCGGGCGTTGCGTTGCTTTTGTTGTTCGACAAAATTTGAAAATGATAAAATGTCCGTAAACTCTACACAATTTTAAACTGAGAATCGATACGAACGCAGTTTGTGCCATACGCGTGTTTAATAGGTAGTTAGGAGCGCCTGGCGCTGCACAAGTGTACTATAGCTGTGGCTGTGCATGTAGACGCCGAGTTTGCTTCTCCCCTGGGCTCCCTTGCTTTGTGTATCGTGTTGATGTAATGCGCAGTCGTGCGACGACGCACTTGACTGCGTTTGTGACAGTCGTCGGGAAATTGGTGCTCCAGTACGCGCTGATTTTGCGGACGCGGACGCAGCCTGGGTTGACGCGTCAGTGTACACATTGAACACAGGTATACAACTGCGATCGAGTACCGACGCGGCCCTTGGAAGAGCACTGAAGCGATTCAATCAAAAGCGCTGAAGCGAAGCAGACAGGCGAGCAGCGGTCTCGCCAGCTTGTTCGGCTCGCTACTCTCTTATGAAATCAGGGGTTGGTTCAAAACAGGCACGAGCGTGGATGCGTGCTGCAAGCGCGCTGAGCGGTGCCTACTCTCTCTTGCCCTCAAAGCCCAAGCAAGCGCATCCGCACCGCAGTTTGAATTCCCCTACTAAGCGCAGGGCGGGCACACAGCTCAGCTACATCAATTTTTGAATAGCCCAGACAAAATGAGAACAAGAGCAGTCTCACTTTGCGTGTACATACTTGTTGTTGTCGGCGCTGTCTGGGTTCTAGACGCTCTACTGAACCAAGTGTCCACGTGAAGCTGGTGTCGCGCTCGCGTCGCGAGACTGAAACCGGAATATATGTAGCACCGCACATTACAACACAGTGCGGGCAGATGGGGCACCGAGCCGTGACACCGCCGACGCCGAGGCGTGTGCTGCCGGCGTCGCTGGTGCGACTGCGCCGCCGTCATTCACGCTTATTCGCGACTTCTTCTGCTGTTCAAAATGAGGGCACTCAGTGCGACGCCTCTGCTGGGAGCCGCGTTTCTGGTGGCGACCGTCTCCTGCAGATCCAACGATGCCGGCGAGTTGGTGTTCACTCACGTGGTGAGTTCGTCGAGTCGTTGTGCGTGTGAAATCGGTACAGTCGGCTATAAATACCGGTAGAATTTCAAATTCTGACGAAATACGCGCGCGTTTCTTTCCAGATCTGGCGCCACGGGGTGCGGGCGCCCGTGTACGCGTTCAAGACGGACCCGAATGGCCGCGAGTCCTCCTGGCCGCAGGGCTACAGCGAGCTGACGAGCGTCGGAATCCAGGGCTCCTACGAGCTGGGCGGCTTCCTCCGAGACCGCTACGACGGCCTACTCGGCGACGACTACTCAACCTTCCGGGTGCGGCTTGTGTCGGCTCGCAAGCGAAGCGCGTGTCATCCCGGGCGCGCTTCAGATAAAAGTGCTCAGCACGTCCAAGAACCGGACAATCATGACGGGCCAAACGGTGCTCGCCGCGCTCTTTGCGCCCCACGAAAGCGATCAGAGGTGGTCGAAGAAGCTCAACTGGCAGCCCATTCCCATTCACCAGCCTCTGTCCCACTACGTACGACGACGCGGCACCTCGCGCCTATTCTCTGCATCGCCGCCAACCGATTTCTTCTCTAGGATCATTGTCCTAACGCGGCCGCTGGCGCGTTCGGGGAGCTGCTGTCGGAGAAGGTGCTGAAGATCAACGAGGAGAACGCCGAGTTCTTCCAGTTTCTCTCGGAGCGAACCGGAGAGGAGGTCAAGGACGTCACTAGCTGCAGGGACTTCGTCGTGGACACCCTCAGTTCCATTGTGTGTCGGCGAGACGCCCCCCCCCCCCCACGCCTGCGTCCTGAGAGCCGTTCCGTGCGCAGCGCGCCAATCCCGAGACGCACGTGATGCCCGAGTGGGCGACCGAGGAGGTGTTCTACAAGGCGAGGGGGCTGGCCGACGTCATGTACGCTGCGCTGCTAAGCAACAAAGCGGCCGTCAAGCTGTGGGGCGGCCCCATGGTGCAGGACATCCGAGAACGGTTCCAGGCCATCCTCGACGGCACCGAGGATCCGCGACTCAAGTTCAGCGCCCACTCGGCTGTGAGCTCTTAGGGAAGCGAACACAATGTGAACGATCATCATGGATGAACTTCTCAATTGCGATTCAGCACGACGGCTCCATCGCCATGTTCTTCGCCATCGTCGGCCTGCCGCCCATTCCCTACTGCAAGTTCTCGGCGGCCATCATGCTCGAGATGTACAAGAGCAGCTCGGGCGTGCTCACGCTCAAGGTGCGTCCGTCTTTGTCAGAGTTGGACTTTGACAGCGAGTGGTGGTGACGTGGACGAGTCGCCTCAGCTGTTCTACCGCAACGGCACGGGCTCTGAGCCGTTCGAGTTGGAGATGCCCAAGTGTCCCTGTCCCTGCACCGTGCAGAACTTCCTCGACGCGACCGCCTACCTGGAGACGGACGACTGGAGGGGCGAGTGCGGCCTCGAGGGCGACGCCGGTGCGCACGAGGACTCGGTGCATCGCTGAGCAGCATTATCCAAGCGACACAACCGGCTGAAAAGTGATGCCAATTGCGGGGCTGTCAAACATTTCGTGTTGCACTTTGTGCCTTAGTAGGCAGAGTAGAAATGAGGAGCGGTATATAGAGACACCCGTGAAAGTCGACCCCATCCGATCGCCCCTAGCCCCCGCCCCCCCCCCCCCCCGACACAAGTCCCGAATCACTGCCCTACGTGTAGTGAAGTGTGCCTTCCCAGTCACCCATCCCCAGTCAACAACAGGTGCAGCGTTTGAATCGCATCGCAGCGTCGAGTTTGATCGCTGGACGAATCACAGGCTGCAACAGTTCGTGAACACAGGCTGTACCCTCTGACCAGCACGCGTGGCATCAATGTAACAAGTCACAGATGAGAGCATGAGAGCGAATGATGACTAAGCCAGAGTATGAGATGACTAAGCTCCCACAAGCACAGATGAATCGTCAGCAAGTCAAATACCCCAACGGCAAGCGAATGCACAAGCCATTTTTGCGTGAGCGGAGAAAGGACGGGCCCCACAAAAGCGGCAAGAGATCCCGACTATTTCGGTGCGCTATTCGACGTTTGAATACCACGTGCCGATCACTGCACTAAGGATTTACAGCTTTGGGTTACCTCGGACTTGTTTTTGTGGAGGAGGGGTGACTCATTGAAGAATGAGGCCGCATTGTTCACATACCCATACATGGTACGCACGGGAGTATGGTACACATAGACTCAACCATCGTGCGCCAAAAGTTACTTCCGCATATCCGGAATGCCACTCAAAGGAGCGCTTTGATTTCAAGCTACCGTAGTGTATTCAAATACCTTCCATAAGCATCTCAAAGTAAGAAAGTGCGTAGTGTAGCAAATTTACGGTATGACTGAAGCGATAAATCCTTGTTGAACTGGCCGGCGTCGGTGACCGACGCGAACAAACCAACATAGCCGGACGCATGGGACAGTTAGAATGTCTTTCTCCTAGAGTTTTACAGTAATTTTATTTCTATTTTTTTTTAGGGTATCCGCCATCCGGGATCTATTTGCGATAGGAAATCCATTTCATTTTCCGCTCGACTGGAGCGAGCGTCGTCGTTGGAGAGAAAAACTCTATAAATCGACCTCTTTTCGGAAAAATTCCAGCGGATGAATTGAATTTTGAAAAAAAGAACAGAAAATGACGGAATATAAACTGGTGGTGGTGGGCGACGGTGGCGTTGGAAAGTCGGCGCTGACCATTCAGCTCATCCAAAACCATTTTGTCGAGGAGTACGACCCGACTATAGAAGATTCCTACCGAAAACAGGTATAATTAATTAATAAAATCTTATATTTTTCATTGTGAATTCATACTAATTGTGAATCCTGCCATGAAACAAACGAAGCGATTTCTCCTAACTGCACAGCCGTTTTGTAGATTTAGCACACTCGACTGATGACAGGTCACATATGATTCCCGCATTCTGCATGTATATTTGGGTTTGGGTCGAGTAAAGCCAAATAAATAAATATTAATTTAATGTTGGAATTTAATCCTGAATTCGTGTTGCATACGTGCGTGGGTCTTGTCTCGCAGGTGGTGATCGACGGCGAGACGTGTCTGCTCGACATCCTCGACACGGCCGGTCAGGAGGAGTACTCAGCGATGCGCGATCAGTACATGCGCACCGGAGAGGGTTTCCTCCTAGTCTTTGCCGTCAACGAGTCCAAAAGCTTCGAGAACGTCGCCCAGTACCGGTGCGTCCCCCCCACCCCCCCCCCCCCACACACACACACAGGGGGGGGGGGGGGTTGACTCGGAGCCAGCCAGCGTCCCCTTGGATCATAGGTGCCCATGGAAATTGGGCCAGGGGAGGGGTAAATCGCCAAATTTTTTGAAGGCAGGGGGTGGGTAAACTGGGCAATTCGGGATACTTCCCACAGGGTGGGTGGGTGGGTGAGTGTCATGCATGGTCCATCAATGCAATGCAGCAGCACACTGTAATGAATGTACATGGTGTGATGGTAAGAAGAAGAAGAAAAATGGTAGCCTGTGTTCTGCGATGAAGACACAGTAGACAACCACAGAAACTGCACTGCAAGTGTTGGAGGCCGAACCACGAATCAATGTGGTGGAGATCTGCGTCTACGTCCTGGCTCAAGCAGAACATTTGTATACAGTCTGCAGGCCAAGAGCGTCAGTTTCTTTCTTGTGGGCTGTTGTCAGGTGAGCTTGCAACTTGGTGTGCATCTGCACACCATCACAGTCACAATCTGGTGAGAGAACAGCTACTTGTTCGAAGAATGGGCTGATGAAACTGTAGAGGGAAAAGGAGAAATCAGCTACTGTTGCTGGTTCATCAGCTTGCTCAGCAGAAGCCTCAGCAGTAGGCTCAGCACCAGCAGCAGGTTCAGCAAGTACTGCAGCAACGGGTTCAGCATTTGCATGCTACTCTTTTAGTGAGATGTAGGTTTCCACTGTGGCTGCAGTTGACTTTTCTCTGACTTTTTACAGTAATGAGTGAGACTGAGTCCTCAGAACATTGGACGATCTTCTCCCTTGCAACTAATTAAAAGTTTGATGTGCTCATCATTAATTAGCATTGACGCAGTTAGCTTAAACTTGGCTGACGCAGTTGCTTGGGAGCTGGCAGCAAGTAATTTGGAGTCGCCTGGCTGTCCACTGATGCAGTTGCTTAGGAGCTGGCGCTGTGGCAGTGCCAGTGGCAGGCAACTTGGCACTTGCTGACACAGTCGCGTGGGCTGCGAAGCGACAGGAGGTACTCGCAGTGCCCTGACAGGCGGAGCGGCTCTATTGACGACAGTCTGCACGCAAATAAACTGCGCTGCAGGCGAAAATTTGGCCATTTCTATGTCTCACCAGGAACTCTTTCTTAAAATTAACGGTAATGTGCGGTTGTAATTGGCCAGGTTTGCTAAGAATTAAATATTACCTGGACAACGGGTGAGTTGCACGCTCACCACAGCGCTGCAGGCAATTTTTTCGCATATTAGAGCGTCAACCTAAGGGAATCCTATGTCCTGGCCCAAAACGCTTCCCTAGTCAAAGAGTGACTTGCACACTCACCCACCTCACCACAGCGCCGCAGGCAAAATTTTGCGCGCATGGGTAGTGCGTTAATCTTAAAAAACTAGACATCTGTCATCTGCTAAACCTCCCTGACTGCCTGCTCGCGCTTGCCCTTCGCCTACCTGCCCACACTAGTGCTTCCTAGTGCCCTGCACACCCGTACCTAGAGAGAGGCTACAGGAGACAGATGCTACGTAACGTACGTGCACACATATTATTACGCGTCTTTGGGTGCCGGTTAAAACAAAAATCGATAAGCGCTGTACGAATCAAAATCGATAAAGGCGCAACCAAGTCAATGCCGAAGTAATGTTTGTACAACAGTTGCGCGGCTGCATTGCACTAGATGGTTGGCTATAGAGATGGGGAGGGGTATCCCGAAAATCCCGATTTGGTTTCGGGATTAGGTAGCCCAGGGGGAGGGTAATCCCGAAAGTCTTTCGGGATAGGGTCTTACAGGGGAGGGGTATACCCCCCCTATACCCCCCCCATGGGCAGGTATGCCTTGGATCCTCTATTGAACATTCGAGCTCGCTTTGCCAACACCAACCCTCCCCGGAATGAAATGAAACGGTGTTTTGCAGTGGGTTTCAGCGAAAGCGCGCCCATTCTTGGCTATTTTAGAAGCAGTCGCCTAAATCAAGTTTCCAGCCACCCCCCCCCCCCCCGGTTTCCAAAAATTTATTTGTTTCAAAACAAAAAAAGATGAAATTCGCTGCTGTTTTTAGGGAGCAGATTAGGAGGGTGAAGGACTCGGAGCAGGTGCCCATGGTGCTCGTCGGCAACAAGTGCGATCTGGCCCACAGGTACGCACGCGCTACGACTCACGCGCGAACGCGCACGCACGCACGCACACAGACTGGTCTGTCCTTGTCAGCTGCTGTGCGCACCCACTTGCTTACTTGGGGCAGCGGATGGCCTAGTGCTGTGGTAGAGAATCGGCCGCTTGCGCGCACGATGCTGGGTTCGATTCTTGAGGGACCCGCTAATGAAAAGTTCCCTTCAGTAGACTTTCTCGAGCTTTCGCTACTTTAATTACCGGTGCGATTCGTTCTTCCCAATTGCTTTCTCGTCCCATTGAATGTTGAGGCCGGAATTCCACATGGGCCATTGAACATCCTTCTAGAGAGACGCTCTCAATCCTACAAAACCGGTTTTGCGTTGCCCGCATCGCTGTCTCTCTTAGAGCGCTGAACATGACCGAGGTCAAGGAGACGGCCGCCTCCTATGGGATGCCGTTCGTCGAGACGTCGGCCAAGACCCGGATGGGCGTGGACGACGCCTTTTACACGCTCGTGCGAGAGATTCGTAAGGAGAAACAGCGCGGCGGCAAGAAGCATCCCCAAAGGCCGGACGGCGGCAGCGGCTCCTCCAACTCACGGGGCGCGGGGGGCAGCGGCAAATGCTGCGCGCTCATGTGAACGAATTGAGTGAATTAAAAATAAAAGGACGAGTTAAGGGGATTTTGGCACATTACGACCATGAGCGAGTAAATTCGCTCGACGGCAGCTTACGGCTCGCTCGTATTGGACGCTCCGTATAATTGCACTCCCTCTGCAGTCCCCCCTCCTTACGTCTCGAATGAAACAATTAGCCTTTCGGTGGCTATAGGGTTTAGCTCCCTGGTGGCCAAAATCCTCTCAAAACCGCCAGCCAACTGTTCGGTCTGCTTATGTCGACGACGGCGTGCATACTTATTACGTCTTTGTAGGGCCGGATTGAAATTTTAAAAAAATCGGACAAATGCTGTGAAACGAAATGCGATTTTTTGCAACTCTTTTTCCTGAAAGTCAAAAGAGAAACTCTCAACGGTTTTGTCTTTATTATTATTTTTTTTTGAAGTGCGAAGTGTTTGACCCTCCATTACAACAACGGTTGGAAGGTTTTCACTGCCTCTGCTGGAGATTAAAGCACGCGGCAACCCAGCCATGTATATGCTTAGACGCCCATGTGCGCATTCGGACTGTATTCGGTTTTCCAACTTGCTTGAAGGCCCGTTTTTCAAAATCGAGTCGTGGTTACGGTATGTATCGCGATTTGCCTATTGCGCGTTCTTCGCATATATGTTAGTGCTGGCGCGTTAGCGAATTTTTAGTTTGGCCCGCTCCTTTTTTCTTGGTATTTTTGTGTTGATTTTTTTGCTGCGTACCGCTTGCGGTGGAAACAAAAATATATAATTCGACGCAAAGATCGTGGACGCGTTTGCACATACATTTGTGCGCGGTATATTCTGTGCAATTAAATTATGCGGATGGACAGTTCACAACTTTTCAAAGTTCTATTGATTAGGGTGATTAGTTTCTAATTTGACTGTAACTATCCGTCAAACATAGTGAGTGACTGATTGAATAATGAATTCTGCTTTGTTGTTTTCCATGTTTTGTAAGTAAGCATTTTAAGATTGAGAATTGTTGAATGGGTTGAACGAATTTTAATTATAGCGCGGAAATTGCTCAGTACGATGGCGCAGCGGTTTCTGAGGGTGACGTTTTCCTCAAGGCGTTTGCTCAATCCGAATAATCGTGGCAATTTCTCTTGGAATATTCCCGAGAAATTAATTTTTAACAAAAGGTTTTATTGCGCCGCTGCCCCTGGGGAAGAAAATGGCGGCATTTTACTGAAGGAAACCCATGAAGACGGCCAAATATGGCGCCTGGTGCTGAACAATCCGAGGAAACGGTAAGAATTTACGTATTCATCATTGCGTACGTGTATGCTTTTGCCTACCACTATTTTCAATAATGGCCTCTACCCGGTTTCGGCACATGAAAGCTTGAGAATAGCATGAAGAAGAGAGGCGAAAATGGCGTCCCTGCTTTCACGCACATTTCTTTGCTCGGGTGTTGGGTGTCGCTTTGATGTTGGTGAACAAAAAAATAGGAGCGGGTCATACCTGTAACTGGTGTTACCCTCCCCACTATTTTTCAACACCTCCCTCAACCCCCCCTCCGAATTTTCAGAAGGAATTTTCACCCTTTCTAAATCGATAAAAGGGTAGTCTTGGTGTCTTTCAGTGCTTTTCAGTGTTATATGACCATAAAACAGCTGTTTAGACCCTATTTATACCCATTTCTGACCAAAAAGTACCAGTATAACTAAAAAATGGTCAGCTACCCTTCCCCCACTTTTTGCTCCAGACACCCCCCCCTCCAGAATTCCGCCATTTACCCCCCCCCCACTATTCGAGACCGGGTTACAGGTGGGGGGGGGGGTGGTGCTGTTCACTGAAGGAATATTTTTCGTTGTAACTTGGTGGTAGAAATGCACTTTAAGAACACTGTACGGATATTTCTTCGACACGTTTTGCTCACAGACAATTTTCATTCTTTTTTCTTTTCTTGTCTTGGTACTTTGGGGAAAGTCTACAAACACGCGTGTGTGGGAACCTCTGCGTTGCAGGTGTGCTGCTTGTCCGAATGTATCACTTATAATTCCATAATTTCAATTCTTCCTCGCGTCGTGTTGTATACTTTAAAAGTTGGAAGTGGAAATTGCAGCAACGCCTTATCTGTGGCGATGCTCGAAGCGTTGGGCGCAGCATTGGTGGAAGCCAGCGAGTGCCAGCGCGTCAGGGCGCTGGTGTTGGCCGCTGCGCCGCCCGCATTCAGTGCCGGACATGATCTGAAGGAGCTCGTATGTTGGCTGCTGCTCGATTCTTGCACGCACACACGTACGAACGAACGCACTGGAACGCCTCAGCAAACGCGCACGCACGCACGCACGCACATACGGGACGCGTGTTTGTAGACGGCCGACTGTGGCACGAGGCAGCACGAGTCGTTGTTTTACCAGTGCTCGGAAGTCATGAAGTCAATTCAGGTATAAATGTCCCGACTCTGTGGTACAAGTATTTGTATTTTTAGATGTCATTAACAAATGACCTTGTCTGTCATCTCGTGAGACGCTCGAAATTCAGCCGTCTAAACTACGTATCTGTATCGTGTAATGGTGTTTCGGTCTATTGGGCTGCCTCCTTCCCCATACTGGGGGGGGGGGGTGGTGTAGCTGCTTTAGATAGGTTGAAAATCTTTTGGGATAAATTCTGTTTGGAGTGGGGGGGCGGCGGCGGGTCGGTGATTATTGGAATAGTTCCGTGGTAAACCGGTTTGCACAATTAAAAAAAATATATTGGAAAAGTTGTTGTTTGAACTGTGTAAACGGAATTGATACTGCATTTTATGGATTTCTGAAACATTTATTGTCGCATTTTTAGCAGCTCCAGTTGCCAGTCATCGCTGAGGTGGGGGGCGTGGCCGCCGCGGCCGGCTGTCAATTGGTCGCCTCTTGCGATATCGCAGTCGCTTCCCACAAGGCCACTTTTAGCACTCCCGGGTAAGCGTTTCAAAAAAAAGCGATAGTTCCCCGAGGGCACTATAAGTTGTAACTATACTTTCACCTTGCCTTACCCGGGGGCACTATTGGAGGGGGGCTCCATTGGAGGATTTACGGTATTTGCAATTTTTTTTTGTTGTTTACTACCGTACATGCGCCATTGTGCCCCTTCCATCAGACAACGCCACATTGAGCTGGAATGTACACCAGACCGTAAATCAGCAACCAGCAACTACTGCCCGTCCCCAATCGGTCTGACCCATACCTGTAACTGGTGGGGGGGGGTTTGGGGGGCCCGCGAAATTTTCAACCCCCCAACCCCCCCCCCCCTCAGAATTTTTCCAAGGGATTTTCACTCTGTCTAAAACGATAAAAGTGAGTAAATGTTGGTGCATTTCAGTGCTTTTCAGTGTTATATGACCGTTAAACAGCTAAATAACACTGTTTAGACCCTATTTATATTCATTTTGACCAAAAAGTACCAGTATAACTCAAAAAATGGCCAGCTACCCCCACGTTTTGCTCCACCCTTTCCCCCGCCCCAGAATTTGGCCATTTCCCCCCCCCCCCCCCACTCTTCCAGACCAGGTTACAGGTGTGGTCTGCTGACCGGTAAAAGGTATAGGTTCTATTCTCTGCTGTTATTGTTGTTATTGGATTTGAGGCAGCGCTAGGAGGCCGTCAGTGGCCCATATAGCATATACCCATCTCCATGACGCCTTCCCGTCTAGGGCCGAGCAATTAGCTAAGAACAATCGGAGTAGCGCCATCTGTAATCTTGCGCAGCGACGGCACGAGAAAATCTATCGAGAGGGAAGTCCTCGATCTAGTTGATCCATCCAGAACGGAACCCCGCAAGAGGGCGATTCGCTACCACTATGCCACACTCTGTCCGCTGTTTTTGGTCTTTGCAAGCGTTTCTCTTCAAAGTTTTAAGGGGGGTAGGTTTGTCGTTGATTTAATGGAATAAATCAAATCAACTTTTCCAGCATCAAGGCGGGTCTGTTTTGCTCAACGCCCGGCATCGCCCTGGCGAGGTCGGTCAACAGAAAAACGGCTATGGAAATGCTGCTGACTGGAGAGCCCATCGATGCGGAAAGTGTGCAAACACTGCATGATTTGCATACACTACTGCGATTGGCGCACGCACGCACCCACCGGCCGGCACGCACGCACGCACGCACCGGCACGCACGCACAGGCACGCACGCACGCACCGGCAGGCACGCACGCACTGGCACGCATGCACGTGCACTTTCGGTTGTGCAGGGGCGCTGCGATCGGGTCTGATCAGCAAGATCGTGGCGCATGATCAGCTAACGGAAGAAGCGATGCGACTAGCGGGAGTCATGTGCCAGTTGAGCAAGCCAGCGCTGGCCATTGGCAAGAGCTTCTTCTACGCCCAAGTCGAGCAAAGCCTCGTCGACGCCTATCGGTGCGTCCGGGCAGCGTATGGCCAAGTCCGGCCAGCGTCCGGCCAACGTATAGTGGTAGAGAATCCGCCTCGGGTTCGGTTCTTGATAGAGCCACTAAGCCGAGGACTTCCCTCTCTATGGATTTTCTCGTGCCGTCGCTACCCTAGATTACAGATGGCGTCCTTCCGAATGTCTTTCGCTAATTTTGCGGCTCTAGACGGGAAGGCGTCATGGAGATGGCTATGCTATATGGGCCATTGACTGCCTCCCAGCGTCGCCCTAAGTCCAACAACAACGTCGGTGCCTGCGCGCGTGCTTTGGACGCATCGACTTTATACATGTAACTGGGGGGTTGGGGAACCCAGCCGGAACTTTGCCCCTACCCAGCCAGCCCCCCCCCCCCAGAGACGCCTCAGAATTTTCCTGAAGTTTTTCAACTTGTTTACAATTATAAAATGTGGTGCACTTTTCGTCTTCTTTCTTAGTGGTTTTTTACCTTAAAACAACTAAATAACCTATTTATAGCGTATTTAACGCATTTTTGACATATTTTTGACTGAAAAGTGCCTATTTAGACACTACTTTGGTACGTTTTTTTCCATTCTGGGTCCCCCTCTCTCTTCAAATCTGCGTACCCCCACGCCCCCCCCCAGAATGGTCTCCGACCCCCCCCCCCACTTCAAAAACCCGGGTTACATGTATGATCGACTTGTCCGTTTGTCGGTCGTGCGCTACACCTATGATTGACGTGCAAACTGATAACGGGTCGAATGGGTGGGGGTGGGGTGTGGAGATAAATACCCGATCGGACCCCGAAGATGGGTGGTCAGACTCAGGCAGGAAATGTTGCGTGCACTGTGCTGTGCAAATCGGTGCTCTCGATCTATTTAGAGTCTAAATTGCGCTTATTGGCGCTTTATGGTCGTGCGCTAACCATTGTTGTGAGCGTCTCGCCAATTGCAGCAGTGGCGAGCGGGTGATGTGCAGTAATTTGCGTCTCGAAGACTGTCAGGAGGGAGTCGACGCCTTTCTGAACAAGCGCAAGCCCCAATGGACGCATTCCCAAGAATTCCTCAAGTTCAACGGCAAGAAAACCGAGTAGACTCTTGCGCGATGAAGTGATGCAGCACGTTGTTGGCGTTTTTTAATGGAATTTATCAGTCGATAGTCATTCGGGTTTCGCGCGATTCCGAAATTGTGGAATGTTGGGAACACGCGGAGTTGCCTCACTCACTGAACAGTCTGTGGCACTGGCGTAGCCAGGGGCGTAACCGGTCATTTCCCCCCTACCAGTCTCCCCTGGACGTTTCCCTCCTGCCGTTTCCCACCTGCGAAAGGTCTTAATGTACCGTAAACCCTATTATTAGCCTCCCCCCCGGGGGCTAATTTTTTTGTTGGAGCTCTAGGTGGGTGTGTATGATTATAGGGGGGGGCTTATAAACTGGAAGTGTCGATGTGTGGGAAGGTTTCTGGGCGAAAAGGCGCGTGGAGGCGATTTTTAAGGAAAAAAGACGCTGCGCACACGTTGGTACACTCTAGCACACTCTCACACAGCATCACATGCACATTCACGTACATACATACATACACATACGCGACCATACATACACCCAGACATAGAAAATTTCGGCTTTCAGACGATGGTCCATTTAAGGCTGATTCACAATTAACGGTCTTCCCATCGGTCTCGGTCTCGGTCTCGGTCTCGGTCTCGGTCTTCGCATCGGTCTCGGTCTCGGTCTCGGACTTTTTGACCCATGCCAAATTGACGACGCGTTGCCTCCGGTATTTCAATGATCTTCGGTTAAATGCGCGCCTGTCAGCGTATTAAAGAGCGTACTGTGGCCCTTGTTTTCGACCTGTTTCATTTTTTATGCGACTTCCATAGGAAACAAAAAAAGCACATGCAGTAGACGACGGGAACGCACTACCACCAGACAAACAGACAGACATTGTGCGGCAGACGCAGACCGCCGCCAGCGCTTCTGGCCGCCGCCAGGGGCGCGGTCGCCGCTACAGGAGCTGTCGTCAGCGCCGCTGTCGACACCGTTGCCGCTGCTGCCGACGCTTTCGCTGACGCTGCCGCTTTTGCCGACGCTTACAGAAAATGTAGGACAATGCCGTCGAGCCCGTCCACCTTGACGTATGCAATGGCGGCGCAGATTTTCCCGCCGCCGTGTCTTTAGAGACGTGCAGCTTAGCCGCCGCCGTTTTTTTTTGGATTTTTGGTATAAGAGCAGTCGTCAATTATCCAAGGAGGCGGCGCCGCCTCCACCTGTTGAATACGACGCATCGTAAACTCTTCCTTGTTTTCAATTTCGGCTAATTTCCTAGTCGCTTTACCCTTATGCGAATACCGACAAATTCCTTGAGGGTGACGGCTATAGTAAAGCGTGACTACGGTAGCGCGCGCGTTGAGGGGGTGTAATTATAGGGGGGGGGGGGTTTATGAACTCAAAGTGGTCTTAGGAGGGGTATAATTATGGGGGGGGGCTAATTGTAGGGGGCTAATTATAGGGTTTACGGTAGGCAGGTGCTGCTGCTAAACCACAACGAATATTCCGCATTGAGAAAAAGCGACCTGTCTGACTTGTCTCTGCCATACATGTAACTGGGGGGCCCAGCCGGAACTTTGCCCCCACCCAGCACCCCCCCAGACCCCAGAATTTTCCTGAAGTTCTCCAACTTGTCTACAATTGTAAAAAGTAGTGTCCTTTTCGCCTTTTTCAGTGTTTCTTGTCCTTAAAACAGCGAAATAACGCTATTTATAGCCTGTTTTAACGTATTTTTGACTAAAAAGTGCCTATTTAGACACTAGTTAGGTACATTTTTCCCTTCCGGGACCCCCTCCCTCTCCCTCTTCAAATCTGCGTACCCCCCCCCCCACTTCAAAAACCCGGTTACACGTATGGTCTCTGCCCAGCAGAATGCGATACGTATTCACAAAGCAATGACCACCGCACGGAAGTTGCAGAGACAGCACGGAGCACCTCTGCCCTCCTCCTCAGGCAAGGGAATCCATCCGAAGACGGATCCCCCGGGCACCTTTTCACAGGCCGAAGCGGAGGGGAGGACGTGCTCAGCCCGAGAGCTGAGGTGCTGGAACCCCAAACCAGCTGCACCAACCCCGAAGGGACGGGAGTTATTAACTTTTCCGCACGGTGGTGGATGATTGCATAAAAAGACTGCTATATATACCCAGAAGGCGAATTGCAACATCGGTTGAGCAGGTTTGAGCATGGCGAGCACAGTGACGAGTGCCGTCGGGAAATCGATAAAGCTGACGGAATATTGATCCCGAGTTCTTCGTCGAAATCGTGCGTAGTACAACGACTAGTGGAGATGGTGAAAACCCGTTTTGCCGTTGTTTCACAGCGTTTATCACATTGAAGCTCAATTAATCTGTAATTTTCAAGAAGTAACATAGGCGTCTGATATTCGTCTGCGTCTGCGTCCGTATTCAGAGCTGCTGGCTGCCAGTATCGTTTCGACGAGCAACCATAGTGCGAGTAGTAATATCGTGGAATCGTGGAACGTCGCGTATGTGAGTTGTCAAATCAAATCAATGTTGCACCGACACCGTACAGGGACCATTAACCAACGCACGAGGCACGAAAGGGAAGTCCATACTCGTTTCTACCTGCGGGCTTCGTTGGGGATGCTTCCATAAATGGGACGTCAAATGCATCAGAACAATGTGACATTCCGAGACCCCGCAAAGAAGCGTTCACCGTCTCCGTGACCACTGAGAATGACAGCGAAGCGCCGATTGGCTATCTGAATCCCGACTTCTGGAGTGTCGGCAACTTCAGCCATACCGAGAGCGTGTTCTCAGCGGTGGGAACGCTGCTGCCTCTCTCCACGTACCTTATGCTCGTCGTGGAGTTGGGACGCCTCAAGAAGAGACGTTTGCAACTGGGACTGCACAGTCGGCAGCAGATACTGCAGCAAACTGTCCAGCCAAAGGCGAAGCACGTTCCAAGGGAGCAGGGTGGACAAACGAGAATTTGAGAAATTTTTTTGCATTTAGAATCACATTTTGATGATGTTGTAAACGTGCAAATATTTGAAGACGCTTCCGTTCGAAAGATATAAACATGCGTAAAATCGAAAGTGTCAATTGACGTCAATTGCCCTGTCGCTCTCTGACTCTTCTGTGGATCCTTCGAGGGCGGTGACGGCCCAGCGTCGCGTATGTGAGTTGTCAAATCAAATCAATGTTGCACCGACACCGTACAGGGACCATTAACCAACGCACGAGGCACGAAAAGGAGATGCATCATATAAATAGCACTGTATCAGTTATCACTAGACACTAACGGCGTTCTTTTCCCGGGAAGGAAGATGGGCCGCCCACCCACCTGAGCACGGATTTCGGGCCGAAGCTCCAGAGCCGCCCTACAGCGTGGGGAATGAGAGCGTTCATCCTTCTGCACAAGGGGATTAGTAACTCAGTGACTTCGGTAGAAGGGAGTTGAACCCCCAACCAAGAGCGCGCCGAGCACGACGCCTAACCACTGAGCCACCCGCTCTCGTGAAATTAACGACAGACGACAAGTTGTTGGTGCTGCCTGCTTCAGTGGTCGCTCTTGCTCATCAATGCCCGTGGTACTCGTGTTTCAATTTTCCATACCTAATGTATAGTCGCATTGCCATAACAGCTCTCCAAAGTTCGCACCATTATTACAACTGGGCGACAACACACAAAACTGAAAGGTCGATTCGAACGGTCGGCCGAACTTGAGCAATAATGAGCTTTGGCTAAAGGTCAGTAGTATAGACTAGCCGCTACAACTCAGGACACCTGCTACAAAGTCTTTGTAGCAGGTGTCCTGAGTTGTAGCGGCTAGTCTATACTTTGAAGTGCTCCAAAGTGCACTTTGAAAGCACTTTGAAAGTGCTCCAAAGTGGTTGAGTATCAATATTTTTATGTCCTCAGTAGTGAGTCATCATCACTACAATGCGTCAAAAATCATGCTGTGAATGCTCAGTTGAAAAGCAACAATGACGAATCTGTAAAGTGCTGCAGCAAAAGCCAAAGGAAGTCAACCGCAACCTATTCACTTCTGCAATACAGAAAAACGTTTAACCAATTTTGTTGTAAGTAACGCTTTATTCTCGCGTCATTACATCTCCAGTCATTACATTCGATAGTAACAATTAGGACTGTACCATCTTGAGCAGACACACCATAAATCCTATGTTTTGTGGCAGCCTGCCAATTGTTTAATCAGAGCCAGCTAATAATAATTGGCTTGGCTTTTGAAATAGCATACCTCCGCTCGGAATACAAAAGCTATTTTTGTGATCTGCATGGTTGCTCACGTATGTTCCTGCTATTTTTTACCCTCAACTTGGAACATCAACCAGTTGCGATTATGTTCAATGTATCGTATCTTGTGATCACAATATCGCAGTGAAAAACGCATCAGCTAAATCCATCCAGCACAACTCTCTGCGCTGCGTTGCAGCCACTCACATTTTGATGGTAAAATGTGCCAAGCCAACTACATACAAAATTTCAGCTAAATCCGTCCAGCACAACTCTCTGCGCTGCTTTGATAAAACACGTATGCGCAAATAACTCCCGGATTATGGTAGCTTTCGCAAATCCGGCCCCTAAATGATGGCAAAATGTACCAAGAAAGCTGCAATCCATCCAGCACAACTAACTCTCTGGACTGTGCTGCTGACAAACAGACAAAGTGCTTTAGTAATACAACTTTTTATTGCGTTAACACCTGCAAAACGAAACAAAAAAATAATAAAAGAAATAGAAGTTATCATAGCATGAACAACTGCAAAACAAAAAAAAGTAATAAACAAAAAAGTTACAAGCACTTCTATGGGAGAGGATGGATCCCAGGACTTCCAGAGTAGCAGCCACTCTACACATAACCACTACAACATTCATCTTGTGGGAACCATTTTCTAAACACTTCTGATAAGTCAGAAGTTCACATAAAATTTGCTGTGTTATCATATAATTTATTTATATTTGCATAACTCACGGATTACGGAAGCTTCAGCAGTGCCGCTCTTATTTTGATGGCGAAATGTGCCAAGCAAGCTTCACACAAAATTTCAGCTCAATCCATCCATCCAGCACAACTCTCTGCGCTGCATACAGAACCCACAAACAGCACTACTACTGTAGAAAAGGACAATGCAATATCTTGTCATTACTGTAGCGGATTGGAAAACGAATGCCGAATTCGTGATCAGCATTGTCAATTACATATGCTCATACTGTTTTCCATCCCCCCCCCATAATTTGCAACATTAACCGTTCTTCTTTCCTGAGGCCGGTGTCGCGGTATAAGTCATCCCCAGGCTAACGCATCCCCCCGGTTAACTTATCCCGGAATAAGTCATCCGGGCGGATGACTTATTCCCCAAAACGTGCGGACTATGTCATCCCCCCAGCGGGCCAATTAATCCCCCCCTGGCCCTGGCGGATAAAGTTGCATTAGACGACGGGTGACGCGTGTTTAGTTGGTATCAACAGCAGCAGTGGTGGTGCTTGATTTGATGACACTTGATCAGATGTAAACGCAGAAAATGTCGTATGCAATTTAATTCCGCCTAATTCGTATGGCATCTGGGTTTACAAGATTTAATACATACCTACGAATGCGGACGTGTTATATAATGCAAGAGGAGTAACAAGAGGAGTTGAAAATGACGGAGAAGAGCAATATCCCAGCGAGAAACGCGAAAGTTGCGCAATGGTCGGAATCGACACCAGCCTCAGAGAGTTCTTAGCTATCCGTGCCAGCGCCAAGATGCACTCGTCCTTCAGGGAAGTGGTGAGCGTATCCAAATACATGCAGCTGCAACCTAACCGAATATAGTAGCAGCTGTTACGCCGCCTCCAATGCTTTTGAACTGGTCAGCGGCACAAGTGTCGAACACTTGAGCTCTATTCGCGAACAAACGTAGCCCTCACCTGGCAGTGGCGGATCCAGAAAATCTGACGGGCCTTGGTTGTGAACAAAGCAATAGATGCGTCACAGACGAGCAGCCCCGATTCCACTACATTCCACGGGAGCCGTCGATGCAGCCGACTTACTTACCGTTCAGCTAATTTACTTAGCCATCAGCCGTTATACCTAGCATATCGGCCGTTTTACTTCAGCAGATTTATACTTAGCAGCAGCAGCAGCGTTCAGCAGATTTATACTTAGCAATGCAGCCAAATTTGCTGAGCAAATGCGCATCATTTACTTAGCAAACAATTAAATGCATTGCGCAACCCATAGGAAGTGTGCCTCTGCAAGTGGAACGTCCTCGTGACTTTTAAGATAGGGGGATACATTGGCCCGGCTGGGGGATACCGTAAATCCTCCAATACAGCCCCCCCCCCCTCCAATAGTGCCCCCCCCCTCCAATAGTGCCCCCGGGTACGGCAAGGTTGAAATAATAGAGCCCCCCCCCCTCCAATAGTGCCCCCGGGGGTAAGGGGTATGTTGTGCCATGTGCCTTTTATGGGCAAAAATATAGTGGTAGGTACATTTATATCGTGTATACACACTACTACTAACCAATAATAGTACGTTTCAGCAACTATTAGCGGTAAATCAACCATTAAATGTGGCAAAAGTGATCAAAATCACCGAAAAATCGGCAATTTTGACAGCAAAACTAGCATTACCATTCAAAATTTTTAGGTTGAAATAATAGAAGCCCCCCCTCCAATAGTGCCCCCCCCTCCAATAGTGCCCCCGGGTAAGGAGAGGTTGAAAAAATAGTGCCCCGGGGGCACTATTGGAGGATTTACGGTAAGTTATTCTGGACAAATGGCGGAATAAGTCATCCGGGGGATGACTTATTCTGGGGGATGACTTATTTCGTGACACCGGCTCCGGCGTCGTCCATGGTAGCGGCCGACGTCGGAGCAGAGAGCGTCCGCGCTTGGGCGCTATAAACTCTCTATCAGCCGAAAAATAGATGAACGTTTCACCCCACAGAGACAGGTACGAGATCTGCCGTTGGGTGAAGATTGGGGTGGGCATTTGACTGCCCAGAAAGAGGTCCGTCAGCCAGGGAAACAGGAATAGCCTGCCGCCCAAGGATGGAGAAAACTAGGCAGGCAGATACATAGCACGCTGCTCACCTAGTGTTAGGGTTAGTAGTCGGAAGCCACCCCTTTCGGGGCCGCTTCCGCGGACGCCACCCCTTTCGGGGCCGCGTCCGTCCTAGAAGTCGGGCGACACCTCGTCGTCCACGTCGGCCTCGTCGGCCACCGCAGACGGCGTGGTGTCCTTGTCGGCCACTTGCAGGGCCCCGGTGGAGGCCACCAGGGCGTCCTCCTCCGAGGTCGGTGGGGGCGCGACCCCCAAGAGGGCGTCCTCTTCCAGCTGCTCCGCTGCGGCGGCCTTTGCCTGCTGCTGCTCCTTGCGGCGTTCGGTCGAGGCCAGCTGGACCAGCCCCGTCTCGAACCAGACCTGCATGTTGTTGGCGCAGAGGACGGCGTAGGAGGCGTCCTCGACGAGCATGGAGTAGCTGGTGGTGTCGGGGCGCCTCGAGACGGAGCGCACCACCTTCCACCTGTCGGTGTTCAGGCCCGGATTCTGCTTCGCGAGCATGCCGAGCATGAACTTCTCGTCAGCGACGCCGTCGTCGATGAACGTGCCGTGGACCAGGTGAGAGGGACCGTCGACCACTTTGGACGGTGTCCCGACGATCCAGCTCTGCCCGTCCCACGGCGGCATCTCCTTGACGACCTCGCGGAGCCAAGCGCCCGTGTCTTCGTCGTGGGGGGCCAGCAGTAGAGCGCCGCCGCGGCCCACGCGACCCCACTCGTCGAAGCGCAGCAGCGGCGCGTTGTCGGCGCCCATCAAGGTGGCCCGGAGACGCTGGCGGATGAACTTCAGCGCCGCGTCTCCGGCCTCCTTGCTCAGCTGCCTCTTGTCGGCCAGGCCGATGCCGACGAGCTTCCTCCGCTGCTCCGAGACGTTTCGGCTGGCCGGCGTCTCGGTGACGGCGGAGTCCGCCGCCGTGCACGGCCTCTTGGCGTCGGGGGCGGGCTCGGTTAACCGTTACAAAAACATTAACCGTTAACAAGTTGCACGTTCAATGTGCCGTATCTCGTGATTATGGTAGGGTGTTGGAAAACGGCTGTGATATTCGTAATCAGCGTGGTCGATTACATACATATGTCCCAAGCCGATTTGACATGGAATTCTCAAATTCGATCAAACGCAATTTTGCATATTCAATGTGTCGTATCTCGTGATTACGGTGTCGCATTGGAAAACGTGCGTGCTCTGAGCCGAGATAATTGTGCCAGAAGCGAAAAAAGTCCATTAGTAAAATGATTCTTAGGCGCCTCCCGGCCCAGGGGTAGTTTGCGGCCCCATCGACCAGCTGGTGGAGCTGCGGGAAGAGTGTCCGAATCCGCGCCCTCCCTGTTTTCTGGGGGCGAAAAAAAACTCGGTACGCGCACGCACGCACGCACGCACGCACGCACGTACGCACGCACGCACGCACGCACGAACGCACGCACAAACGCACGCTCGCACGCACGCCCGCACGCACGCACGCACGCACGCACGCACGCACGCACGCACGCACGCACGCACGCACGCACGCACACACGCACGCACGCACGCACGCACGCACGCACGCACGCACGCACGCACGCACGCACGCACGCACGCACGCGCGCACGCAAGCACGCAAGCACGCACGCACGCACGCGATGATGCTGTAATGGCTATTGGGAATGACGACGATAATGGTGCGTGGTGTCGGCACTCGCAGACGTTCGTCCTCTGAGAAGCTGTGCATGACTATAGTGGAAAAAAAAACAGAAGAACAAACAAACAATGAACAAATGAACATATATTAAGGAAAATTTTGCAGGTGGCTGCAAAAAAAGAGAATATGTGACGGACGCTCCTTTAGGTCCAGTTTGAAAAAACGTGGTATTAAAAGTAGCCACTTCATCAGATGATCAACTTCAGTTTGGACAAACCGTGTATAATCGAACCAAACGCAGCAACACGTCACATATTCGGCGTTTGTTGTGCTCGCTTCACCCGCTCGCTTGGATCACTGGAAAGGCAGTCCAGGCTGCACCGAGGCCTTTTATTCCTTGGACTCAGAGACGAGAGTGGGCCTTGTCCTTGCCGCCCACAGATGGCAGTCCCGTCCATAGCTACAGGCTAACAGAAGCGGAACAAAGATGAACGAGAATCGAAGTTGAATGTACGGCATGTACTGGTACTTAAGATTGTGAAATGATGCTACATATCACTTACTGTAAGAGCAAGCCACATATTAAATTTTGGAACGGACAGGGCAGTGAAGTTATCTACCTATGCAGTATCTTTGGCTGTGTGCCCTATCCATCCATGCAATGCCTATGAATGGCAGCACATCGTCAGAGAGATGAACGAGTTGTGAGGTTGGATTGATGGTGGTGGTGTTGTGGTTGTGTGCGTGCGATGGCTCACACAACAAACGCCGAATATGTGACGTGTTGCTGCGTTTGGTTCGATTATACACGGTTTGTCCAAACTGAAGTTGATCATCTGATGAAGTGGCTACTTTTAATACCACGTTTTTTCAAACTGGACCTAAAGGAGCGTCCGTCACATATTCTCTTTTTTTGCAGCCACCTGCAAAATTTTCCTTAATACAGTGTTTTTTCGTAAAAGAAAGATTAATCGAAAACTCACGCATGCACACACATACAAATCCACAGCAGCAGACCAGCACGGACGCATGCTCAGTGTTGCACCATAAAGCTTATGAAAAACGTGTACCACTGTACACATTGTGCGTGCGTGCGTGCGTGCGTGCGTGCGTGCGTGCTTTCGTGCGTGCGTGCGTGCGTGCGTGCGTGCGTGCGTGCGTGCGTGCGTGCGGGTGTGCAGCTGTGTCATTTTCGTGCATCAAGGGCTGTAACGAGCATCCGTCCATAAATATCAAAAATTTGCCAAAATTTTGGTAGAAGAACCTAGAAAAGAGACAGAGAATGTGGGATGGACTGGAGACACTGCAGCAAAGAACCGTTGATGGGTTTCCCAAGATGACACCTGCAAAAGCGTCACAGGCGTCACTGGGAGTCGAACCAGCGACCTCGCGATCAGTAGTCTGATGACTTTACAAAACGCGCCAAAAATATTGCAACGTAAACTGTAACCTCAGGATGTATTGCACCTAGACTGAATTCTTCAGAGGGTTTTTATGTGGGTCATAGGTAGATGCGTGCGAAGTTTTGTTTCGATTGATACAGGTGTGAGCGAGCGACAGGCCAAAAGGTTGGAAGGACCCAATTTTTTGTTACATCCACACAATTTTCTCGGTAATGCGCAAGAGTATGGAAACGTGTTGCGACTCAATCGAATCACCCTTTGAATGCGGTTCTTTTGAGCTATCACGTGGCAGAATTCGTCCAGGAAAGCAAAAGTAATGCACGCTCAAAGTTTCGAATGTCGCCCAAAATGGGGGTGTGCCAAGAGAGTCTAGCTGCGAAACATGGAAGTCGGAGAGATCTCATTTGTCAAAAGTGACCTATTCCAGGTCTAGACGAGGAACTGTCATCATTACAGCACAGCTCTGTGACAAACGGTTGAAGCGCCTATAGCTGACAAACTTTTGGGACAAAACACCCAAAAAAAGGCCTTTCAAAGGGGGCCGACCGAGACATGGGCATCGGAGCGCTGCCATTTGTCGAAAGTAACCTATTCCAGGTCCGGACGATTAACTTTCGTCATTGCAGCACAGCTCTGCCACAAACGGTTGAAGCGCCTATAGCTGACAAAGTTTTTTTGGTCGAAATTTGCGAAATTTTGGTTGCCTATATCTCATTATGTGGTGAGAATTTCAAATGTCATGCAAGCGTCTTAGACTTTCTTTGTAAAGCTGTTTACGGAAATCAAATAACATTTGGGGGTTTACTCGGCTTTTTTTCGACTTTTACTCTTGTCGCATTTTGGCCAAAAAAAAAACGACTATGTTCCAAAAAATTACTAAATCGGCCTTAACTCTAGATCCGTAGCACCTAGATAAATTTTTCTTGCGGTCACAAAGTTGCCATCATATACCGCGTGCTCACGCCAAGTTTTGTCCCAATCGACTGAGGCGTTCCAGAGCGGCGCCCCAAAAAGTGTGTGCAGAACAGGAAAAAAAAAATACCACTTTTTCGGAACATTTTCGGAAGTTTCGTGTTAATGCGCTCGAGTACCGAAACGCGGGACGGCTTATTCGATTCCGGTCTAGAAGGCGGTTCTTTTGAGCTATCATTCGCCACAATCCGTTCAGGCAATCAAGAGTTATGAGCGACTGAAAATTCAAAAAACCGCATTGCAGAAGTCGTCACATATTAGGGTTGTACGCTGCCGCGTACACCCTGATTTACATGTAGAGTAGTTGCGCGAAGCCGCAGGCACGATTTTTGAAAAAAAAGATTATGCAGGCACCTCTCAAAATAGCCATAAAAATACAGTAAAAATACACAAACTGTAAAATACACAAACTTTGTGTGTTCCGGCATGTTTGTGTAAGTATATGTATCTTGATTGGATTTTGCTTGTGTATGTGTGTGTACATACTAGCAGATTTTCTAAAACAACATGCTTTGCACTTCAGATTGTGGCGAACAGTCTCTGCCTGCGGCACTCCATTTTGCCGACACGCAATGGAAATTCGGGATGTTGTAGAGTACAAATGCAGAACATGTTTTTGGGGTACCCTCTTTGCGCTGTTCTCGGAGCAGTCCGAGGACGATTGTATGAAGAAGCGTGAAAATCTATGATTTTATTCCACTCTTGCGTTAACGTTCGCGACGGGTTTTTCTCAACGCGAACGCGCAGGCTATACAATTTTCACCTAGCTCAGCTCAGGCACCGGCCGGCCTCTTGTGTTACGGGTTACGGGTTACAATTACGGGTTCGATTCTTGATGGATCCACCAACGAGGATTTATTCTCCTGTTTCTGTTCTCCTGGTTTTTCTCGTGCTGTCGCTGTGCCTTTCCAAAAGGCAAAAAATGCCACCACGCGGAAGTTGCAGAGACAGCACGGAGCACCTCTGCCCTCCTCCTCAGGCAAGGGAATCCATCCTTAGACGTCTCCACCGGGCACCTTTTCACAGGCCGAAGCGGAGGGGAGGACGTGCTCAGCCCGAGAGCTGAGGTGCTGGAACCCCAAACCAGCTGCACCAACCCCGAAGGGATGGGAGTTAACTTTTCCGAACGGTAGTGCATCGTTGCTTTTAAAACACTGCTATATATACCCAGAAAGCGGATTGCAACAATTATTCAGCAGGTTTGAACTTGGTGAGCATAGCGCCCAGTCCCGTCGGAAATCGATAGACTGAAATCTGACGGAATATTGATCGTCAGATTCCCGAGCTCTGTCGTAAACCTGCATTGCGACATGCTGCGAACCCGTTTTGCAACTGTTTACTGTGCAACACTCACTTTGCAACTGTGCAACACTTACCACATCGAAATAATACACGTGTCAAATCTTTTTTAGAAGCCACTCTCAAATGAATCCTGCTAACCCACCCCTGTCCCTCGCCAGCCTGGACTACCGCGGTGTCCTGGGTCAAGAGTAGTACGGTATGGAGACACAGTACATACCGTAAATCCTCCAATACAACCCCCCCCCCCGCCAATAGTGCCCCCGGGTATGGGAGGGTTGAAATAATAGAGCCCCCCCTCCAATAGTGCCCCCGGGGGTAAGGGGTATGTTGTGCCATGTGCCTTTTATGGGCAAAAATATAGTGGTAGGTACATTTATATCGTGTATACACACTACTACTAACCAATGATAGTACGTTTCAGCAACTATTAGTGGTAAATCAATAATTAAATGCGGCAAAAGTGATCAAAATCACCGAAAAATCGGCAATTTTGACAGCGAAACTAGCATTACCGTTCAAAATTTTTAGGTTGAAACAATAGAAGCCCCCCCTCCAATAGTGCCCCCCGGGTAAGGAGAGGTTGAAAAAATAGTGCCCCGGGGGCACCGGGGGCACTATTGGAGGATTTACGGTAGATACACTGAATCTGCTTTTCAGAGCCTACTCTGCAATTCGTTTACCAGCAGGTTCTCTTTCAGCAAAGCGAGCAGTCTCGTCTCGGTGGGACTGACTGCCAAACTCGACGAGCTCTGCCTGCGCGGCACCGTCCACCCACCCAACCACTTCGGCTGGCACGTTGGCGCAGCACGCAGCTCATCAGCGATCAAACCGACAACAGCGCCTCGCGGCGCCGCCGACTCGCTGCGCTTCGGCAGGGCGCACCATCCTTATCGACAAAGATCAGCTCGGACGCTGCATGCTCGCCTACCTGCTCGACATCACTCTCAACCCCCCCCCCCCACATCAACGGCAAGACAAACCCCCAGCCCAACTTCGACGTCCTCAGCAGTTGCGACGCAAGGATCGATTGGGTGAAGACGACGAACGTGGTGCTATTAGTCGGCTTCGTCGGTCTGGAGCGCCGCGGAGCATACCTGTAACTGGGGGGGGGGGGTTGGGGGCCCCGCAGAATTTTTCCAACTGCCCCCCAACCCTCCCCCCACAATTTTCCCAAGGGATTTTCACTCAGTCTAAAACGATAAAAGTGAGTCAATGTTGGTGTATTTCAGTGCTTTTCAGTGTTATATGACCATAAAACAGCTAAATAACACTGCTTAGACCCTATTTATACCCATTTTTGACCAAAAAGTACCAGTATAACTCAAAAATAATGGCCGGCTACCCCTCACTTTTTGCTCCAGACACCCCCCCCCCCCAGAATTCGGCCATTTGCCCCCCCCCCCCCTCTTCCAAACCCGGTTACAGGTATGCCGCGGAGGCCATGTGAAGGATCAACCGCAGCTAGCTTGCCGAGGACGACAGGCGTCCGTCCGCCTGCGGGACCTGTACCGACTGCATAAAATAACGTGTCACTGCCTCAAGAGTGACGTCGAGGACATTGGCAGCTGTCACCGGTCGCTCGGAAGGAGTGGACGACAGCAACTCCGCCATCAGTTCCTCCCACCCAAACGTCGGCGGATACAACTAGGCGAATGCCAATGAGTCAATGCGTTAAAAACGCGTTAGTTCTAGTTAGTTTTAACTACCTTAGTTATAACTAAGTTAACTTAACTAAGATCTTAGTTGCAAACACTGTTGAGCACAATGGACTCATTATTAAAAAAAAAACAAGTTGGCTGGGGGGAACCATACCTGTAACCGGGTCTGGAAGAGTGGGGGGGGGGGTAAATGGCCGAATTCTAGGGGGGTGTCTGGAGCAAAAGTGGGGGGTAGCGGGCCATTTTTTTGAGTTATACTGGTACTTTTTGGTCAAAAATGGGTATAAATAAGGTCTAAACAGTGTTATTTAGCCGTTTTATGGTCATATGACACTGAAAAGCACTGAAATACACCAACATTTACTCACTTTTATCGTTTTAGACTGAGTGAAAATCCATTGGGAAATATCTGGAGGGGGGGGGGGGGTTAAGGGGGTGGGGGGTTGGGGGAGTTGGAAAAATTCTGTGGGGCCCCCAACCCCCCCCCAGTTACAGGTATGGGCGGAACGACCGGGGTGCAAACGGCGTGGGGGAAACGTCCAGGGGGAACTGGTAGGGTGGGGGGGACGACCTGTAGCCCAAGTAAGTGAGCAGTAAGCAGCAGTAAGTAAGCACCAATGTCGCGTATTCTGCAATGTGAACCGTGTCGATTGTCTGTGTGCGTGTCATTTGCCTCGTCTCGTTTCCCTGGTTTGAAACCTTCTTGACAGCCTCGTTTGCAAACTCGTCTACAGCACGAGCAACACTAATGACTAACAGTTGCATTCAACAGAAATGCGCGCTGTAAAAAAATGTGCGCTCATTGAATCGCACGTATCAATCTCTACACTACTACACGTACATGGAGCGCTGTAGATCATGAAAGAACACGCCTAACAGTGGGGGTGGGGTAGCTGGTAATCTTTTACTTATTATACTGGTACATTTTGGTACAAATCGGTCAAAATAGGCTCTAAAAAATGTTATTTAGCTGCTTTAGGGTCATATAGCACTGAAAAACACCAACATATACTCACTTGTATTGTTTTACACATGGTAAAAATGCTTTGGGAAAATTGGGGGGGTCATCTTGGGGGGGGGGCGATTGGAAAAATAGTGGGGCCCAAACAGGGTTGCACAATTTAAAGTTCTTTTTAAATTTGGATTTAAAAACAGTTGGTTTTGTTAGTTTTTTTGTTTTTTAATTTAAAAACAAAATTACAGTTTTTATAGCAGCCCTGGTCCCTGGGCCCAAAGCCCCCACCCCCAGTTACAGGTATGTACAGGTATGGTATGTACAGGTATGCATAACATATTCAGTAGGTTTGCCGCTTACGCACTATTTGCCGACTCTTCATCAGTGGGTCGTCGTATAGGTATTCACTCATTTCGTGAAAGCGCTCAAAACAACCACCAGAGATGCACAGCATCACTTCACAGATGCTGCAGTAGATGCTTGTTTCGACTCTCTGGACGTGCCCTTCACACTCTCTTTTAGCCTGCAGTGCATGAGAAAGAAGGTTACAACTGCAAGCATACATGTAACCGGGTTTTTTAGTGCGGGGGAGGGTCGGAGACCATTCTGGGGGGGGGGGGGGGGTAAGCAGATTTGAAAGTGGCGGGGGTGCCAGAAGGAAAAAATGTACCTAAACACTAAATAATACGCACTTTTTGGTCGAAAATGGGTTAACATAGGCTATAAATAGCGTTATTTACTTGTTTTAGGGTAAAAAAAACACAGGAAAAGACATAAAACACTTCGGAATAAAATCTGTGGGAGGGTTTGGGGGGAGCGGGCTCGGGAGAGGTGGACGTCCGACTGGGTGTGTGGCACCCCCCTCCCCCCAAGTTGCATGTGTGACCGCAAGTGGCACAATTGAAGAGGGGGGGGGGGCAGACTGACTCACAGAGGTGATCCTGGGGTAGTGGCCCCCCTTCTGCAGACGCAGTTGCTTGATGACACGCTTGTCACGCGGTCGCGGCAAATAATTGCTGGAGCCGCAGTTAGACAGAGTAGGGGCACAGGAAACCATTGGTTTTCGAATGCTGCCGCTGGATTCCAGGTTCAGTGCAAACCGCAACAGATCTGCCGACAGAACCTTCTTCGCCGAACCATTTGCAAAGTGACAGTTTGTGTTTTCTTTGAAGATGACGAAAGAGTTGTATGCGAACCAGTCAAACGACTGAAGCACCACGGCGCTCACATACCATTTGCTCGACTTGTGGTGGTTTTTCGTGTGACCACGCAGCCGGTCACTGCAAATGTAAATGATACTCATGTGGACACACAACAGGACAACGACGAGTCCACTTACTGCAGGTCCACACCTCCCATACACGAATTGCATTGTTTTGCCTCAGTGGGCTGTGCCACTCTTAAACGGCATACAACTCCTTTCGATGTCTTTCCTTTACGGAAACAGACAGTTGAGTCAGCGAAGACATTGTCTTGTGAAGTCAGAAAAGTCAGAGTGGCCGCGTCCTTCCATGTAATGGCGACGGTGTCACCTGCAAATGAATGAGAACACACCTGTAACCGGTCTAGAAGAGTGGGCGGGGGGGGGGGTAAATGGCCAAATTCTGGGGGGGGGGGTTGCTGGAGCAAAAAGTGGGGGGTAGCTGGCCATTTTTTTGACTTATACTGGTACTTTTTGGTCAAAAATGGGTATAAATAGGCTTATTTAGCTGTTCTATGGTCAAATAACACTGAAAAGCACTGAAATACACCAACATTTACTCACTTTTATCGTTTTAGACTGAGTGAAAATCCCTTGGGAAAATTCTGGGGGGGGGGGGTTGGGGGGAGTTGGGGTGGGTGTTGGAAAAATAGTGCGGGGCCCCCAACCGCCCCCCCCCCCCAGTTACAGGTATGCAACCTACACCTATGCTCCTAACATGTGTTTGTGTTGGGGGTTACTGAAGACAATACGAACCATAGCTGCTCGACATTTTGAGGCAGTCGCCACGCTGCAGCCGTTTCACTAATGGCGGGTCGTCGACCCCTTTCTGACCACGCATAATTTCCATCGGAAGATTGCTTCTTTGCTCGCGTCGACGAAGAGTTCCACAGAAATATGTTTTCCTCAGCGACATAGAGTAGTTCAAATGGACCGTTGTACAAAATCTGTCTGTGTATATCTGAATTGGATTATTTAGAGCAAACCCCATAATTAGCCCCTAAAATTACGCCCCATTCCTAGGCCACTTTCAGTTTAGTTTATTAGTGTATGTACAGGGTGTCTCACGGTGGGTTTGCCAACTTTGACTGGCTACTGTGCTTCGCTGCGTTGACGGATTTTACCCAAATTTTGCACGCATACGCTACCAAGTCTAACTTAGATATGTGAAAAATTTCAGTGCGATCCACCAATCAAACCGGCATTTATTCAGCACGACACAGAATCACTCATTTTCAAAGTGACCGCCATCTGCGAACTGCACTTGGTACACCTGTCAGCAATGGAACGGCAAATTCGAGAGCACAAATCGGCGTCGAAGTGAGCAAACGCATTTTCAATAGCTTCTTTCAGCTCTTCTATGGAATTGTACAGCTGCGAATAGACCACTTCCTTAACGATGCCCCACACCGAAAAGTCGACCAGAGTGAGGTCTGGCGACCTGGGCGGCCAGTCAAACGGTCCTCCACGACCCAGCCGCTTTTGAAGGTTTAGACGCTGACTTTCAGCCATTGTATTCGACTTTCTAACACTGACTTCAGCGCGCCACACGACAGATGCAAATTCGTATACGGTATTAACGTGAAAATCAGGAATTCCATTCGAGACACCATTAAAGCCACACATCTCAACGGTCAAGGGTAAAACCTGGCACATATCTAAGCTAGACTTGGTAGCGTATGCGTGCAAAATTTGGGAAAAATCCGTCAACGCAGCGAAGCACAGTAGCCAGTCAAAGTTGGCAAACTCACCGTGAGACACCCTGTATGTATGTATGTACACGTATGTGTACGTGAGATATTAGGGTTGCACGCTGACGCGTACACCCTGATTCATTCAGTGTGTAAGAATGTACCGACGTATATGTGCAGTGTTTTTTTTTTCCCTTAGAAAAACCCTCCAAGTGCTTCGGGCCACAAAGGTCCCCACACATCAACCCTTTCAGTTTATTAGCCGCCCCCTTTTAATTACACCCCCTCCTGTGGCGTGAACGAAACAATGACTAGTAGCCCCTGGGGGGCTTATTGTAGGGTTTGCAGCAAATGTGTACTGTTGATGTGTATGTACATTGTTATGTATACACACATAGTAGCCTTGATCCAGAAAACTTTTTAGTCCTTTCTCTGGGTCACCAGAAAGAAGCTTGTAACATTTGGCAACAATTCTGCCCCAAACTTCCTCGAACCGTACATAAGTCTTGGAGTGCAGCATAGCTGCATGGACATAACCAGTTTCAGGACAACAGACATCGTAATGCTTGAGCCCTTCACCTTTCGGTTTTCCTTTGAACAACTGTACCAGACCAGATCGGCCCTGAGATGAGCAAGTAAGCACATGCAACACATATCATAACAGCAAAACATAAGAGTAAAAACCTACTTTGAACTCAGCCATTTCTTCATCCAGACTGAGGTGTCTAGTGATGGGGTTCCTCATTTTTTGCATATCAACATTTGCCTGGTTCAGAAATTTGTCTACCTTGTAAATCTTATTGTTCATTCGTTTGCCAACTGTGCTCTCTTCAGGGTTGTAGACCTGGAGGTAGCGGTACCACAGAGTGAACTTTCTGTGAGAGATGTCACACTGTTTGACAAATGGATCAGCTAATTTTCGATCAAAGTTCTGTTTCAAGTTTTTCCTTTTGACAACATCAAAGTAAAATATGAGTGCTACAAACTTCAGGGCATCAGACACTGACATGGTTGGCCATGTCAAGGGAAACCGTCTTTTGCCATTAGCATTTGTGCACCGAACCAATATTTTCAGACACTCTTCTGACATCTCTAGGAATAGTGACGTTAGTGATCTATTTGCATGTCGACTGTTAGAGTCTGGATTGTTGGTTGGCAGTGGCGACCACTCTTCAACTTCTCTGCTGTGGGGTATGCCACGTTTCCACTCATAGTCCGCAGGCAGCGGTTTCAGGTGGTAAGCAGCCTCTTGAGCGCGCTCAGCTGAGGCGCCTTTCTTCCGTTCCAGACATTTTTGGACTTGTTCTTCCATGACATCCTCTGCCTCTTCATCCGATGAGGCAGCAGACCCGCTCGACACGTCACCAACAATCGCATCAGGGTCGATTTCGACCTGTTCGTCATGTTCATCAAGGTCTTCAGCAGTAATGCACTCTATCTCAAGCTGACTCGGTGCAGCCCTCTTCGGCATCACCCTATGGGAGAGGTTCAAAAGTACTCGTTGGCATTATGCACACTCCTCCTCAGATACAAATGTGAACCAATGAATGGTCAGAGACAACAACAGAAACACTGTTTACTCAGCTTCAGCAGAAGCGGTGGTCAGCGACACAGAGACACGCAAACGTCTGAGTATTCATGCATGCCTATCTGGGCATACCTGTAACCAGGAATTGGACCTGGGGAGGGTTTGATTACAAACTGGAGAAGGAGGCATAGGGAGCAAAAATAGGTACTTTTTAGTCAAAATACACTGTAAGTAATGCAATATAGGTATGGCTGAATTGTGTTTCTCATACTTCCCAAGGTGTTTTTTCAGGCCTGTGAGCAGCATTTATTCTCCAAATGTCAAAAATTTCGCCTTCAACACTGTATTTTACACACCTACAGACCATTTCGGAGTCTTTTGCGCGCGTTTTGGGCCAAAAATCGCCAAATTTTGCCTGCCTGCCGCTGTTTTTTTCTCGAACTGACCATTTCTAGAGTCACTGAAGCGCGTTTTTAGCCAAAAATTCACAAATTTTTGCCTGCGGAGCTGTGTTTTCGGCATACACGAAGCATTTTCTAGGTCATTATTCAGGCTGGAAAAAGAGAAATTGTATCAAATTTGGCCGTGCAGGTCACCTCCAGCAACTTTTGAAAAATCCCAGATTCCCCCCCCCCCCAGCTTCGATGGCCAGTTACACCTCTGCACATAAACCTGGAGGGGGGGGAGTCAACAAGCCCAGCACTTGGTGGAGGAACCCCCCACAGTTACAGGTATGTATGTGTCTGGGCCAAATGAAGCAAGTGGCGCTGAGTAGGCACTTGTTTCGTGATGAGTCGGGTTAGAGGTGTCCCTTCTGCAACAGCTCCGTCAGTGGCAGCTGCAGCTTGAGCGCGCGCAGCAGCAGAGGAACGAGTCGCAGCAATGCTAGTCAGACTGTGCCGGTGATGAGTGAGCAGCAGCAGCCACCGCCGGCCACAGTTCCACCGACAGCAGCAGCCAACACAGGCAAAGGAGCTTGACCACCATGGAAGCAACCTCAGAAGAGTGGACAAGCGTACACTCTTCTCTGGGAGCTGAACGCTCTGCCATTGCTGCCCGCCCACTCTTCTCCAAATTATGTCAAGTCTTCGTCCGCTCCTGCCAACCGTTTAAGAGGACCCAGTATGACACATGTCCCACAGTCTGTCAACTCTTCCACGTACAACCCAGCTCTTGCCTCCGTGTCAGGCCTAAATTAAATTAAGAAAGGCGTAATAGACAATATTTTATTTCGAAAATTTTCAATGTGGCAAAGCTCTCACAGTCGCCTCGAGACCAGTACCAGCCTCAGACGGACCGTCAGGCGTCAATGCTTGGAATACTGGCTTGATTTGTAGACTGGGACGAAGGAGCATCCAATCTGAGAGCAAAAAAAGCAATATTCAGCAATATTTCAAACTTATCAATGACTGAACTCTTTACTGTCATGCTTGCTCGGATCCTTCCTTCCCCCACCACCTTCCTCCACCCCACCCTCCACCACCATCACTTCCTTTCATCCATTCTCATCGTATTTTTGTCACAAAAGTTGATAAATCAGCGTAGGACAAAACACGGGCTCCGCGCTCCGCGCTCGTGCGCTCTTGCGCTCTGAACAACCACACCAAAATATTTCTTCACTAAATTAGGCTTTTTCGAGGCTTAGGCCAGATATGCGAGGCTCAGGCCAGATTTTCGAGGCTTAGGCCACACATGCGAGGCTTAGGCCAGATATGCTGAGGCTTAGACCAGATATGCTATGGCTTAGGCCCGATATGCTAAGGCTTAGGCCAGATATGCTATGGCTTAGGCCAGATTTTCGAGGCTTAGGCCAGTTTTTCGAGGCTTAGGCCACATTTGCTGAGGCTTAGGTGCCAAAGGGCCATCCAGGCCCCATCTTGGGACGTGAAAAATGTGAAACCACATGGCGAACAGTGTTACTCCAAATCAAAGTATTCCAGTTTCTGGTTTGAAGCTGCAATAGCTCAGTGGATAGAGCACCAAATTGCGAAACCGAAGGTCCTGGGTTCGACAGAGGTGTAACTGGCCATCGAAGCTGGGGGGGGGGGGTGAATCTGGGATTTTTCAAAAGTCGCTGGGGGTGACCTGCACGGCCAAATTTGATACAATTTCTCTTTTTCCAGCCTCAATAATGACCGAGAAAATGCTTCATGTATGCTGAAAACACAGCGCCGCAGGCAAAAATTTGTGAATTTTTGGCCAAAAACGCGCTTCAGTAACTCTAAAATGGTCAGTTGGAGCAAAAAAACAGCGCCGCAGGCGAAATTTTGGTAATTTTTTGGCCGAAAACGCGCCCAAAAGACTCCAAAATGGTCTTGTAGGTGCGTAAAATACAGCGCCGCAGGCGAAATTTTTGACATTTGGACAATAAATGCTGCTCACAGGCCTGAAAAACACCTTGGGAAGTGTGAGAAACACGATTCAGTCATAAGGGTAACCTGCAGTCAGTGCAGGATTGACTAAAGCTGGGGGGGGGGGGGTGGTCCTACTTTTCGTGCAAGATTGACCGAAGCTGGGGGGGGGGGTGAACCCTACCTACACCCTACCCAGTTACACCTATGGGGTTCGATCCTCGCTGGCAGTGGAGTGCGTGAGCGCGGAGCGCACGAGCGCGGAGCGCGTGTTTTGTCCTACGCCGAAAAATCGCAGGAGAAAGGGGAAAACTCGATCCATGTGCACCATGTGCACCATGTGCACGAGAGCTTCGTTATTTCGGTGCGATATTTTTCTACTGTCTCTCTGTCGAATACTTTTTGAAATAATATCAATTTTATTTATTTGACATGTTTGCGTCTGTTTTTTATACCAATTCCATGTTATGAAGCTTTATTATTTATCTTGCTTTTACTGTTTTAATTTTTGTGTTACACGATACACGAAGCAACGATAGATACACTCAATAGTTATTAAGGTAGTAAATGGCAGCGTAGTTCGCGACCACACGGTCAGCCATGACCGAGCGAAACGACTTAGGGTAGCCCAGGGATCAGAAGAAGCAGTCGCCCACTGCCACCTGTGGGTTGTCGGCTTCGATCAGTTGCTGGCGACCGCCGCGTGTTGGAGGGGTCTGGCAGCGCTACTCAGCTGCTGGCGCACACGCACGTGCACACGCGCACACGTGCACGCACGCGCACGCACGTGCACGCACATGCACTCGCGCACATCCACGTACACGCGCACGCGTGCACGCACGCACACGCACGCGCACGCGCACGTGCGCGCGCACACACGCACGTGCGCGCGCACGCACGTGCACGCACATGCACGCACATGCACTCGCGCACGTGCACGTACTCGACGCGCACGGACTGACAGACAGATAAGAGTGGTGGTTGCCTTCGGTCACCCGATAATCCCCACCCCCCGGTTTAGAGATATGCCAGACGGAGAGACAAGAGAGAAAAATATCAACAAACCGCGTGGAAATATTCGCATCCTAGCTCAAGTTATTCACATTTAAAAATGCGCCATAACTCTGAACCACGCTGTAGTAAAAAAAACCGCTGTGTAGTCAACCGGTGTCAGTTGAATGCAGCACACGTTAAATGCAGCACACGTTGTATGTGATAAAGGATGCAGGCAAGCAAGCAGGTAATGTATGCAAACAAGTTGACTTCCGCGGTTTTTTCTTGGCTAAGGTTGGGCTTAGGCTTAGGCTTTGCTTAGGCTTAGGTTTTTGCTTAGGCTTAGGCTTTGCTTAGGCTTAGGCTTAGGTTTTTGCTTAGGCTATAGCTTAGGCTTAGGCTTTGCTTAGTGTAGCGAAGATGGGGTCTTGGGAGGAGGACTGGGGCTGAGGGGACGAGGACCGCAGGCCTGTGACTGGCCGCCTACTCGTATTGCTGTATGCTGTCCGCTGCCTCGAGCTCAGGTGTAGGTTCCTCCTACGCTTCGGCGTGACGACACAACCCCCGATTCCACCGTGAACTCATTCTTCGTCAGTCCGTACCACCGTCGGCGCTGAGAGAGAAAGAGAGGGAGAGAGGGAGAGCGTGGGGAAGACAGGGGGAGGCGAACGGGAACGAAAGATAAAACCCAAAACTATCCGAGTCCCGACCTCGACCCAGCCGGTCTCAGCCGGCAACGAAACGAAAGTCTAAACTACAGCTGCGCATGGCCTAAACTACAACTACACCTTTATGCAAATAAACGGTGAAAGGTATGCAAACAGTGCAAGGCGCACTACAGCCGCCGCAACGCAAGGTGTGGCGCGACCGCGCGCCACTACCCCTACGCGTGCGGCCCCTCGCCGCAACACAGCCTAAGCAGGGGGGGGGGGTGGGCGGAGGGTTGCGAGCACGGGGGGCTACGTGACGGGGGTGTACCGACCGGCGCACCGCTCGACGGGGAGGGCGAACAGGGGGCGCGCAGCGAGAGAATTGAACGCGGACAGGGGATCGTCAAAGCCGATACGCCAGGGGGAGAACGGGTTGAGGTCGTCGAGCGACACCGACATCATCGATTGTGACGCAAAGTAGAACGGGGGCGGCGAGTAGTAGTCGGGGAGAGGGTGCCCGGCCAGAGAGGCGGCGTGGGCGACCTGGAGCAGCTCGGCCTCCCGCCGGACGAGATCTTGGTGGGCCGGGCGGCCGGACGCGGCCAGCAGAGGTAGGTGGTGGGGGTCGACGTAGAGACAGCCGGCGCTGCGCAGCACGCCCGGCTTGGGTCGGACCACGAAATAGTAGGTCCAGTGGGGCTGCGGCCAGTCGAGCACAGCCAGGTCGGCAACGAAATAGTCGAGGTCGTCGGCGGAGGGGCGGCGCCCGTCGTAGCCCGGGAAGCAGAGGGGCGGGTCGATGGGGAGCCGACGAAGCCAGCGGTCGCGGTGGCGCGGACGCTCGGCCGCCGGCAAGTAGCGGCCGAAGTCGGCCAAGTAGCAGCCGAACCTGTCGAGGCCCTCGGCGCTGTAGGGGCAGGCCAGCTGGACGGCCTTGACGAGACGCGCGTTGGTGGAGGTGGCGGAGAGGTCGGCGGCCATACCGGACGGGATGTACATTGCAGCCAGATAGGGATTGACGCCGTGCAGCGGCAGATGGCAGCCGTAGGCGCGCAGGAAGGCCACGTCGTCTGGGAGGCGTTTCGGTGCGGTGCGGGTCACGCAGAACGTCGGCACGGAGAGCAGGACGCAGTCGAGGAGGTGGTCGGCGCACGCTGGCGGCGCAGAGGACGAGCGAGGCGCCGAGGCGTCCATGCAGGGCCAGGCGCGGCGAGACGCGCCGGTCAGCAGAGGCCCGGGCGCGGTGGCCGGGCGGTCCCGACCGAGCTGGTCGTGCCCGCGGCCAGCCAGCGAAGTGGGCCGGCCGGGAGGAGTCGACAAGAGCAGCGCGCCATGGCCCAATCCGCGGCCGAAACCGCACAGAAGCGCAGCCAGCCGATGGCTGCGGAGCGACGGCGAGATGGCCGGCGCGCCGGCCAGGCCCGGATCCCAGCGGGACGGCCGACAGCGTGTGGTGGCAGAGCGGCGGCCCCGGCGGCCGTCGGAAGCAGGCTGTTCCAGGCCAGTCAGCGAAGGCTGGAAAAGAAGGCACCGGGCCTCGAGGCATCGCAGTCGGGTCAGCACAGAGTTGGACGAGACCTCGACAGGTGCAGGTGGCGGAGGCGTCGGCCTGCTTGTGGGCGTCGGCGTGCGCGGCGGCGCGTCTTGGGTGGTCAACGTGTCGGGAGGGGAGCGCGCGGTGGCGTTGTCGTCCTCGTCCGTGTACACCAGATCAAAAGAGGCATCCGACATGTCGCGGGGCGTGCGGCTCAGTGGAGTCACCTGAAGCATCGGGTCCTTGAGAAACCGCTCCACAAACGCTCGCGTCGCGTGGCTTAGGTGCCTAAAGTTGACATTGGCCTTACGGCGCCGGGGGTGCAACGGCCACTGGATAAGCGCCGTATTGTTGCCACGCAAGGAGACAATGCGGCCGAGAGACCAAATGCGCCGCAGCTTGCGGCTGGGGAGAGCGTTCAGCCGCGGGTTGCGCACCCAGACGTATTCGCCAACGGAGTAATCAGTGATGGGGTGGCCCTGCACCTTGCGAAGGTTGGCCTGCTGCCTAGTGAGCTCAAAGTTCGCGCCTGCCGCCGAATGAAGAGAATGGAAAGCCGAGAGCAAGTGCGTCACATAGTCGTCCAGGGACGCGAGCCGATAAAAGGAGGGCGCCTTCGACAGGATAGTGGCCGTGAGGCAATTCGTGGACCGCGCGAACATGAGCTGAAAAGGCGTCAGGGTGCCATTGGGTCCACTGGCTGACGAAGTCACATTCATGTTGAGCGAATAGACAGCGGCGGCAACATGCTGTGGCCAATGGAGGGGGGCGGCGGCAGCAACCGCCTTGAGAGCGCCGTCCAGGGTGCGGTGCATGCGCTCGACGATGCCATTGCCCCAGGGTGCCCAGGGGGTGATGAACGACTGGCGAATGCCCAGGAGCGCAGCCAACTCCTTGAGGATCTTGCCGACAAAAGACTGGCCGTTGTTGGAGTGCAGGACCTTGGGGGTGCCGAACAGGGAGAAGACGCGCTCCCACAACGCGCGACCGACCGTCTCAGCCGTCATGTCTGCAACTGGAATGGCAAAAACAAAATGCGTAAAAGCGTCAACCACTGTTAGGAGGTACTTGAAGCCATCATCACTGCGGATGCCAACATCGTGGAAGTCGATGCACAGCATGTGCATGGGCGCGTTATCGAACTCAATATTGCGGGCAGGGTTGACGCCGGAGCGATGCTGACCCGAGCGCTCCGCGCAGACGTGACACTCGTTGACGAAGTGCTTGACGTCAGAGTAGATGAGCGGCCACCAGGTAAACTGCTTGATGCGATGCAGGGTGTTGCGAAAGGAGCAGTGGGCCGCTGCGTCCAAGGTGTGGTTGGTGATGAGGACGCTCTGCTTCTGGGAGGTGGGGCAGCACAGAACCGGTTCGGGATGATCGCCACCTAAGAAGTAGAGCATGAAGTTGTGAACGACGAAACAAGCGCTCCACTGCTGAACGAGTCAAGAGTGCTGTTCGTCGGTTGGCAGGTCCTGCTTTTCGAGGAAGTCGATGAGCTCGGCATAGAGCCGGTCCTCACGCTGGAGTTCGCGGATCGCCATACATGTGTCCTTTTCTGCCACAGTCAAGGGCGCAGAAGACCCGGCTTCGGCGCCAACGAGGGGCATCTGAAGTGAGGTAGAGCCGCCCACCGCCGAGTCAGGCGGGACGCGTCGATCACCAAGGCGGCAGTGCCGGACGCGTTCTGCGATCGATTCCCCCTTCGGGCCCAAGTTGTCGGCTTGGGCTGCCAAGACGAAACGCTCGTCATCCTGTCGGCGCAGCAGGCTGTCGTGCCAATGAACATAGTCGCAGATGTAGGCGCTCTCGACGTCGGCGAGAGTCTGAAGGTTGTGTTTGACGATCGTGCGTCGCTGTCCCTCATCGCGGGAGACCGAGGAGGTGCGCAAAGCGAGGGACATCATGTACCGCTCACTCATGGTGGCATCTTCTTCTAGTCGTGCCCATTCGGCGCTCGTGGGGCGGCGTCGCGACAGGGCGTCGGCAGCCGTGTTGCGCGTGCCGGGTCGGTAGTGGATAGTCGGCATGACCGCCTGCAGGGCCGCGGCCCAGCGTCCCAGCATCGACTTCAAGTTCTTCCGCTGCGTCAAGGCTTTGAGCGCGACGCAGTCCGTCACGACGTGCACTTCCTGGCTATAGATCAAGTGGTTGAAGTACTCAAAGGCCCAGACGACAGCGAGAGCTTCCTTCTGTGAGGCGCCATAGTTCTTCTCGGAGTCCTTGAGTCCACGGCTAGCGTAGGCGACCGTGACGAACTTTGTGACGTCCATGTGACGAAGGGCGTCCGGGGTGAGTTTGACACCTTCACGGGGCTGCATGAGCACGGCGGCTAAAGCGACATCGGAAGCGTCCGTTTCAACAACAAACGGTCGCCGCATTGTAGGGTAGCCGAGGATGGGGGCGCTACAAGCTTCTCTTTCAGCGTGTCGAAGCCGTGCTGACACGCGTCGGTCCACCGGAACGAGACGTCCTTGCAGGTGAGGCGATAAAGCGGTAGGGATGAGCATGGGCTGGGCCGGCCCGGCCCGGCCCGGCCCAGCCCGGCCCATGGGCCGGGCTGGGCCGGAATCCCAGGCCCATCCTGTGGGCCGGGCCGGGCCGGGCCTGCGTTTTGGGGGTGTGGGCCGGGCCGGGCCGGGCCGGACGTTCCTGGCTGAAACATAGGAATCTACATTGTATGTTATGCATATTGTAAGTAACGGCGACTATTCAGCAGAAAGGAGGCATTAAGGACGCGAGTGCGCCTAAAAGTTCGTCGTGACGGCGTCGTCTCACTGTTAATCTAGCGCGTTGGTCGCGACGTTGCCGTCGTCGTCGCCGTTGCCGTTTTCGTTGTCGTCACGGCCCTTAGACCGTGAGGCACAGACGAGCAGACAACAGACGTGAAGCGACGACGACGACGTAGTACTAAAAGGCATGAGCATCTGGCGCTAGCCCAGCCTCACGTCCATCGCAAGCAAGGCGCTCGTGACGACTGCCAGCTCGGCGCCCTCCAGGCGCCGCCTCTACATCACTGGCTTGGCGACGATAGATAATACATCAGACATGGGCAGCGCCTTTTTTTTCTCAACAAACCCTTTGTGAGCGGCCAACTTCAATTGACAAACACGGTCAATCTTGAGGCCAAAAAATGGTTGGAAGCTGTAAAGCCAGAAGCGCCATTCTCTGTGTATGTGTAGTGAAAAAACGCGAACTGGCGTACGTACATGTACAACTTATTTTAGTGCACCACTGTACTTATTTCTTGGGATGGGCCGGGCCGGGCCGGGCCTGGAATTTGAGCAGTTGGATGGGCCGGGCCGGGCCTGGGCCTGGTTTTTGACGCGTGGGCTGGGCCGGGATGGGCCGGACTATCTGGTGGGCCGGGCTGGGCCGAGATCTTCAGGCCCATGCTCATCCCTAGAAAGCGGGTGAGCAACCCCCGCGAAGCCAGGTACGTACTTCCTGTAGTACGATGCCAGGCCTAAAAAGGAGCGGACGTCGCCGACAGTCTGGGGGCGTGGCCAGTTGTGGATGCGGTCGACCTTGGCAGGGTCACAGCTGATGCCGTCGGCGCTCAGGACATGCCCTAGGAAGACGACAGACTGTCGGAAGAGGTGGCACTTATGGGGCTTGATGCGAACGCCGTTCTCGCGAAGGCGCTCGAGGACGCGGCGCAGCAGATCGTTATGAATCGCCTCGGTTTCGCCCACAACTAGAATGTCGTCAATGTAAACCGCGATGCGGCGGTCGTCAATGCCCTTAAGGATGTCCGTCATGGCGGCCGACATGGCGATGGGGGCGTTGACCAGGCCCATGGACAAGCGCTTGTAGCGGAAGGCGCGATTGGCTGTGACAAAAGTCGACTTCATGGACGCCTCTTCCGACATCTCCAGCTGGTGGAAGCCCGAGATCATGTCGAGCGAACTGAAGAATTTGGGCTGCACCTCTCCGAGTTCTTCCATTATGGTGTCACAGCGCGGGATCTGCCGACAGTCGTGAACCGTGTTCTCATTCAATAACCGGTAGTTGACACAAATGCGCGGCTCGGGACTGTCTTTCTTTTCTTATCGACGACTACGATGGGGGATGCCCATGGTGACGCGGGGGCAGGCTCGATAATTCCAGCGGCAACCTGGTCAGCCAAGACCTTGAGGACCTTGGCCTTCTTGGCGAATGGGAGTCAGCGCTGCGGGAGGTGGATCACCTTCGTCTCATCCTTGAGCTGAATGTCAAAAACGCGCCCTTTCATGAGACCCAGTTGCGACACGTCAGCTGCGAAAACGTCATGATTGGCCTGGAGAATCTGCCAGAGCTCACGTCGGCCTTCGGCGAGAAGAGGCCGGATTTCTTCCCAGTGCTGCCGGTTTGCCTGGGGGGTGTCGTAGGTGACAAAGCTGCAAGCCAGAGGCGGTCGTGGCGGCTGGGTGACGGCCGGCGTGGATGAGACGGGCGCGAAATGATCGCCAACTTGCGTGCGACTGGTGCCAGTCAGCGTGAAAGCCTCCCCATCCCAGGCTGAGAGCTGAGTAACATGCGAGCCCTTGGGCAGCACCACACCGTAGGACGACCAGTTCTCGACCTGTACGTGGAGAATGGCCATCGAGTTCGCGTGCATGAGAGACTCGGAGATGACGATGTCCGTGTCCAGAGAGCGGCCGTCGACGAAGACGTCCCGACCAACCAGCCGCGGTGGCACCTGGACCGGCACGCCACAGACGGAGTTGGGAGGCAGGAAGGTGCGCCGTGTCGACGTGACGGTGTCGTACTCCATCTGCAAGGAAATGTGCTGGTTGTCAATGCCCATCTCGCGGCGCTCGACTGTGCGCTGAATGAGTCGAAGAACCTGCTGGTCGGGAGGAGAGGGGGGCAGTGTGGTGGCCATGGCGGGAGACTGTTCCGACTTCCTCTTCCATCGCTCGATAGGGGCCGGTTCCTTGACGCCATCTCTAGTGAACTGCCACGCGTAGGTCGTCTCTGGGATGGCAAGAGTGACACCAAATTGACTCATGGCGTTCGTGCCAAAGAGGAAGGGAGCGCCGCATCGGTTCTGGTCGTCGATCAAGACGATGAGCTTGGCCACCTTTCTGCTGACCGACAGCTCAAGTTCAACCTGACGAGGGAAGGAGAGCTGCACCCCTGAGACACCTGTCATCTGCGGTCCCGTGTTCGGCTCGATCTTTGACAGCACTTGAAGACGCACTCGCTCAGGCAATTGACCAATCAGGAAGTCGAACGTTGACTGCCAGATGAGCGTGATGTGAGAACACGAGTCGAGGATGGCAACAACTGGAAAGCCGTGCACCTTGACCGGAATGTGCGTCGAGGGGCCGTACTTCGTGTGGGCGGGTGGGTTGTCCGGCTCAGCAGTGGGTGGAGGGTCCGCGTGCTCGTCGTCGCGAGCCGTTGACGGCGACGTTGGTGAGCCACCCGGCTGCCGGGACTCCTGTGCGAGGCGAGTGCGACCAATGTGCCCTGAAAACACTGGGCCAGCCAGGAGGCCGGCGGATGCGTCGTCAGGCTGTTCATCGCTGTCGGTCCACATCAAAGCAGCGTCTTGGTTGGGCGGCGGGCAGGGAGCAGTCGGTGTCGACTCTGCCACCACGCCCGCATGCTGTAGCTGAAAAGCCGTGCGATTCGCCGTGCCTGCCGGTGGTGGGTGAGGGCAATTTCTGACCCAGTGGCCCGAGTCACCACATCGTCGGCAGCCATTGTTGCGCTGATGCTGCTGCTGATCGGCCGGCACCAGAGCGGGGGCTACCGCGCCTGGAGGGATGAGAGGCGGCGGCCGTGGAGCTCGTTCTGAAATGGGGCGCCCTGGCGAAGAGGCGGAGGCACGTGCTGCTGAGGTGGACGCGCCGCGAACCCACTGCGGCCGTGGAAAGACTGAGGAGCGTCCCGGCCGCGGTTCTGCCGGGGCTGCTGTGGCCCATCGTTGTCGAATCGGGCCTGGAAAGGCGACGCCAGCTGATGGGGGGCAAAGCCTTGCTGTTGCTGCGTTGGACCTCGCGGGGCCTGCTGAGGCCGTTGGCTTTCGAGGGCGCGCCACTCTCGTTGGTGGATGGCTTCGGCCTTGCGGAGATGCTCGAACCATTGCGCCTGCGTGACGGCCGAGTCGAGCGTCACCTCCTTGACCGACCTAAGCACGTGAGTGCGCATGGCCGGTGGGAGTGTGCAGACAAACTCGCGGCCCGCCATCTTCTGGACTACAATGTCGTCGACCTCAGTCGGGTGGAGCAGGGTGTAGATCTCCCGGACCCTCGCAGCCAAGCCCTGGAGACTATTTTGGTCCTTGTCGTAGCGCAGCACCTGCAGCTCGGCCGTCAGCGCTTCTTCGTTGATCTGCTCGAATAGCCAGAGGACATGCTGGTAAATAAGCAGCTCAAACGAAATGTGCTCACACCGCTGCTCAATGACTTTAAAGTGCGAGATGGCGTCAGCCTCGCAGAACTGGTAGAGCGTGTCCTTCTAGAGCCTAGGGTTGGTGTTCGAGTCGAGGATGTAGTAGCGCAACTCGCGCAAGAACACCTGGAAGCGCGGGACAGAAGCCGCTCGCAGCGAGTAGTAGTTGGTCGGCTTGACCCGCTTGCTACCGACGCTCCACCCCTCCGCCGGCCAGAAGCCTTGCTCTTCGCGAAATGTCGACAGGTACTGCGTGGTGCCATCGACGAAGAGCGCCAGGTAACGGTCGTGGAGCTGGCGGGCGCGCGCGTCCTTGTCAGATGTGTAGTCACGTTTCCAGCGGATGCCCTCTGCGTCTCGCCACCGAGTGTCTGTCTGAATGCCCAAATTGAAGCGAGTGCCGCGCTGAAGAGACTGATCAATTTCGATGAGGGAACGTCCCTGCGGAACCAGAAAAGGCGATGGCGGCTGGGCAGCCATGGCGTAGGGGTGCTGGGAGTGTTGCTCGTAGATGGCGTCGACAGCAACGTCGCGAACCGGCTGCGGTGGGTGCTGGAAGATGGCTGGGTGTGGACGCTGATCGGCCGCCTGAAACTGAGTGTGGGCCAACTGCTCCGTGGGGAAGTGGACGCGGGGGCACCGTAGATCGCCATGGATCTCACGGGCCTGCGGCTTCCGCGTGTGTCATCCGTCAGGCGTCACCAGAGTGGGCGCAGGTTCAGCAAGCTGGACGGCAGCTGGAGTCGACGTGTTCTGAGCTGTAGGAAGCGCCAGCAGCCGAGTAGACGGTGGTGGGATCGCATGGCCGTCCATAGGCGGATCCTGAAGCTGAGGCTGGAGAGGGGGGGGGGGGCTGCCCTGACGAGCGTCAACACGCTGACCGTCTTCTGCAGCCTCAGTGACGGTTGACATCCGGTGAAGCGTCTTGGCATCTCGGGCGGCCTGAGTGCGCCTCGCGTCGAGACACGTCGCCAGCGTGTCGCACTGAACTAGAAGACGACGAAGATACACCGCCTTTTCCTCATCCGACATCTTGCCAAAGAAGCTCTCCTCAGGGTGCGGCTGCGTCAATTGCTGCTCGACGATCTGCGTGACGACCGCCTCGTCGTCCACGTTCCGCTCCGTCTTGTTGTCGCTCTCCTCATGCTGTTCGCGGCCCGGCCAGGGCGCCTGAATGGGCGTGGTTGCGCTCGCTGGCGCGACGGGAGCTGCGGCCGACGACGCCTGTGGGAGATCCGAGTGGTCCAGCGGGTTCTTGGGCGCGTCCTGCAGGTAGTTGTCGAAGACGGACTGCTCGTGGTCAGAGTCGATCGTGAAGAGGCCGGTCGTCGGTCGAAGAGGGAATGGCGTCTTCGGTGCCAAGCGCGAAATCTGCAAGTCGAAATAGCGGTGTTTCGTCTTAGGGTCGGCCTTGTCGATGTCGAAACGGTCGATTCGCACTTTGAGATGGGCGTTGTAGTCGATGTAGACCTGGTAGATCTGCTCAAAGGTGGGGGTAGCGATCTGGCCCGACCTCAGCGCCCTGCAGTTGTAGATCACTTGCGCCGCCTTCCGCCGAAAGCGCTCCACTTCGGCCAGTGAGACGAGGTGGAGCATCCAACCGGGGTTGTCGCAGAGGAAGCCCTGAACAATGAAAAGGTCCGGCACGCGGGTCTTCAAAAGCTCGAGTTCGTGCTCGATCTGCGGGGACTCTTGGAGGATGCGGGTGGGGACCATTTCGATGAGGCGGATGAGTCGCTCGACTCCGCGGACGTAGTCTAAGAGGCGAATGAGTCGACTGCCGACGCGGATCTGATACTCGTCGAGAGACTTGGGCGTCCTGGTCCGGCCATCGGCAGCCGACGCGCCATTCGCTGCCCCGGTTGCCGAAGCCATGCTCGCTATCGGCCGACGGCGCACGCGCCTCCTGGGTGCCTGAAACGACCCTGAAACCCGTCGTCGCCTAAAGCCCAGTGAAATGGTCGCCAGCCGAAGCGAGGAGTCGCTGTGGCGCTCCACTTGTAGCGAAGATGGGGTCTTGGGAGGAGGACTGGGGCTGAGGGGACGAGGACCGCAGGCCTGTGACTGGCCGCCTACTCGTATTGCTGTATGCTGTCCGCTGCCTCGAGCTCAGGTGTAGGTTCCTCCTACGCTTCGGCGTGACGACACAACCCCCAATTCCACCGTGAACTCATTCTTCGTCAGGCCGTACCACCGTCGGCGCCGAGAGAGAAAGAGAGGGAGAGAGGGAGAGCGTGGGGAAGACAGGGGGAGGCGAACGGGAACGAAAGATAAAACCCAAAACTATCCGAGTCCCGACCTCGACCCAGCTGGTCTCAGCCGGCAACGAAACGAAAGTCTAAACTACAGCTGCGCATGGCCTAAACTACAACTACACCTTTATGCAAATAAACGGTGAAAGGTATGCAAACAGTGCAAGGCGCACTACATTAGGCCTAGGCTTAGCTTAGGCCTAGGCTTAGGCTTAGGCCGCGAAAGTCGACTTGCCTGCATGCTTTACCTGCCTGCATTCTTTATCATATACAACCTGTGCTGCATTTAACGTGTGCTGCATTTAAGCGTAACCCGTTCTACCTAACTCACGCGAAATTTACCACACAAAAACCACAGTGCTATACATGTAAATCGGCCACCGTAGCCAATCCACAAATTGACAATCAGGGAAAGCCGCTACACAACTCGCAAATGCATGTGTGTGTGTTTTTTTGTCACACACGCTGTCATTGATGAAGTTAGAGCAGCTACACTTGTACGAGTGGCCCTTTTTTGTAATTCAATTCAGATTCAGGCGCTGTGTTCACATGAAAACTTTGAGAGAGGATACGCAACTGCAACAGGCCGCACGCAGCGTGACACAAGCACATGGATATGAGTGTCTACCCCTGGTGTCTACAAAGACGAGTCGGCATTTTTTTGCCCACCACAAAAGAAGAGTGTGCACGCTGCCCACACGAGTGATTACTCTTCCCGAAATACATTGGGTTGCGACATGACAAGTGCAACACGCTTTGGGGGTTAAAGGTTTTTCCAACCCCAGCAGTCAGCAGACATTTTTCTTTTGCGCGCACTCTCTTGTACACGGTACAGAACGACTCGCGAAACACGCAGCTCGATCGAAACCCTAAGTGCTTTCCGTCAAGGTTCGCTAAGATCAATTCAAATGGTCGCTTTCCACATCACATAAAGGCAAGCGTTTGCCGATTTCCGTGGGCAAAGTTGGCTCTTTTCGCCGATTGCGTCTCGCTGCTGCTGCGCTTCCGCATCAGCGGCGTGCGGAACGCGCGCGCTCGACCCCCCACCACGCGCAGAATCTCCTCGTTGTATCCCTGGAGGGCGTTAGCTGCCCCTGCAGTTGTAGATTAGAAAGAGTGTTTTTTTTTTATTAAATCGGACGATGCGTGTGAGACTAGACTTACATGCGATGCGAATATGATGGACGATAATCAGCTACTTCGAGCTGTAAGCTACCTGAGAAGCGGTGAAATATTGGCAGAAATCTCAAATTGGCCATATTAAAACTGCTTAGACAGATATTCATTGGGCACTATTGGAGGATTTTTCGAAAGTGGAACACTTGAGTTCTTGAACTTACAAAAAATCACAATTAAAGAGTGTTAAGCTTTACAACATCGATGCAGCTAGCGCTCTCCAAGCGGATTTCTTTGACGATAATTTCGCAGAACTTTGTCCAAGCCGACACACCCGTAGGTAGTGGCTTCGACCCGTAGCTGGGCTTTTCTAAATATCCGACTTTTGGACCAGTAAAACCACATAATTTGAATTTCTCACGCGCTCTGTGACTTCTCCTGTTGAAGAGATCGCTTTCCGACGCGACGTGGCTGAACTGCTGTTGCGCTCGAGAGTTGTTGCTGGAATGTTGTTGCTCTTGGGCTACTAGTGTGAACATTTCAAAACGTTTTAATCAAAATGCAGCACCTTGTAGTCCAGCGTTTCAGCGTAGACCAGACGACGGGCAAGTTGCTCCACCTGTTGACCGCTGTCATACTTTGAACGATGAGTCGTTTGAACGCCATCCACGTGTGCGCATCGAAATAGATGCCACGGTGGTAATGAACCAGTCCCACCTACAATTAGCAATTTGTCATTGCTTCAAGTGAAATTCGAATTTGAACCAATTCGAAATTGCTTCAGGTGGTGGCGATGATGATATTGCTATAGGTATTATTGATTTTCGCGGTGGCGACTAATATTAAGTTCTCGAAAAGTACAGTGTACCTATAGTACGTACCGTAAATCCTCCAATAGAAGCCCCCCTCCAATAGTGCCCCCGGGAGCAAGTCAATTTTAAATTCGCGCCAAATTCAAATTTTGAATGCTATCCCCTAAAGCATGACTACCATGACTACCGTGACTACCACCGTGACTACCCTGGTAGTCACGCTTCTTTGCTAGTTTAATTATTTTAACTAGCAAGGTAGTGGGTTTAAAAGTTTTAGACAAGGAAAGAAAGTTTTGCATGACTACCAAAAATGTGCTAAAAAACGCTTTTCTAGTTATGTTTAGTAAAGGAGTCACCTCAAAAACTTGTCTCCACTCTTGTTTAGGTAGGCACAAAGTCACGTGTAATGCTAGTTTTTTGAATCTGGCTTAGAATTGGAATACAGATAGAATTGCAAAACCACATGCTTTTTCTAACCGTAACAATAACCTATCTTACCCTATGGGGTCACCCCACATGCATGTTGTTCTCACCATAACCTAAACTAGTAATGCATCTGGTTTAGGAACAAAGCGTTTGTGGTGGTTTGTGGTTGCAAGAAGCAAGACAAGACTAAACTAGTAGTGCAAAAGTTATCCGTCTGGTTTAGGAAATATGAGTGGTCGAAAGTGTCGTTTGAAGGTGAGCTCAAGTCTCAACATCTGAAATGAGTTACACTAGTGAAGACATGAGATGTCTTGTAACAACCCATTGCACTTGTCTGCTCTGTCTGCTCATGAACTGTGCCTGTGCTGTCATAGCCTATGTATAAGTTGGATAAGAATGCTTGTCTGTGTTAAGTTTCGGAAAACTGGAACAGAAAAGGATGTTTATAGCAGCATGGTAAATCATACTGTCAATGCAGTCCAACAATCATGACCATTTGTAGTGCAAAACTAGAAAAGAAAAAGAAATGGAAAGCCTTGCAGTGTGGCAGTCTCTACTCATAAATGGGACAAAAATGCTTATCTGTGTTAAGTTTTGGACAAACAGGAAGAGAAAAGCATGTTTATAGCAGCACGGTAAATCATACTGTCAGTGCAGTCCAACAATCATGACAGACGGCAATGCAAAACTAGATGACCATTTGTAGTGCAAAACTAGAAAAGAAAAAGAAATGGAAAGCCTTGCAGTGTTGTTTATGCTTGACGAGTGTGGTTTGACTAGATGGCTGAGCTTGCCAAGTACACAAGAGCTTGCATTCTTGTCTTGCTTCTCGCAACCACAAACCACCACAAATGCTTTGTTCCTAAACCAGATGCATTACTAGTTTAGGTTATGGTGAGAACAACATGCATGTGGGGTGACCCCATAGGGTAAGAAAGGTTATTGTTACGGTTAGAAAAAGCATGTGGTTTTGCAATTCTATCTGTGTTCCAATTCCAAGCCAGATTCAAAAAACTAGCATTACATGTGACTTTGTGCCTACCTAAACAAGAGTGGAGACAAGTTTTTGAGGTGACTCCTTTACTAAACATAACTAGAAAAGCATTTTTTTGCACATTTTTGGTAGTCACGCAAAACTTTCTTTCCTTGTCTAAAACTTTCAAAACCTTTGAAACCCACAACCTTGCTAGTTAAAAAAATTAAACTTTTAAAACTTATGCTAACCGTGTAGTCATGGGTGTAGTCACGGCCTCCTTGATATGAAGGATAGTCACGCTTTATGGGCTATCCAGTTGCATTAAAAGTGCATGCATGGTGTGTAATCATGTGCGCAATACACGAATTTCAATTAAACTTTTAAATTCCGGCTACCTCTGTGCATTTTAAGGCATTTTAATGTCAAATTTTGCTGCAAAATTGCGCAAAAATCTGACGAAATTAATAGTGCCCCCCTCTTGAGAGACATTGAAACAATAGTGCCCTGGGGGCACTATTGGAGGATTTACGGTATGTACATGTGGAAGTAGGTAGGTACACTTGTTGGGCAGCGTATGGCCAAGTGGTAGAGAATCAGCCTCTTGGGCGCAGGGTTCTGGATTCGATTCTTCATGGATCTATATCAACGAGCACTTTTCTGGCAATGGATTCTTGGTAAACATGTTAAACATGTAAACCGCGTCCATGTAAACCGACCTTCCTGCAGAGCATTTGAACCGGTTTGTAGAGACCGTGGGACACGAGCTGTACGCAGGCCTCCAGAAATTCGTGCACTCTGTGGCGCGCGCGTGTGAGACTACATTTTGTAACGACTATGCCGCAAATTGGGCTTTACTTATACCGCTCATATACCGTATATATACTATACCGTAAGCCCTATAATTACCCGCCGGTGCTAATTGTTTCATTCGGACTCTGGGAGGGTTTATAATTTGGGGAGGGGGGTAATTATGAGGGGGGCTAATAAACTGGAAGGGTCGATCTGTGAGTGGGGAACTTTGTTGGCACAAAGCGCGTGGAGGCGATTTTTACGGGAAAACACGCTGCACACAAGAAAAAGACGCTGCAGACATACGTCGGCACTCTCTAACACACTCTCACAGTCAGAGTCTTACATACACATACAGGTACCTACATACATCCAGATTGAAGACATTTCGGTGCGTCTAGGTGGTCCCTGACGCGCGCGCGCGCCTGTGAGCCTGCGCCAAGAGGGCGGGGTCGGCGTTCATGCGGGCCAGCCAAGCGTCGTCCGACTCGTCCTGCTGCCGGGGCGCGATGGCCAGCGCCTCGCAGTAGGCGGGCGAGATACAGAGCAGACTGACGAGCGTCTCTCGACTCACGTCGCTGGTTGCTCTGCAGCAGCGCGAGACTACGGTAGGCGGAAAATTCGAAACGGAAATGGAAAATGTAAACTTTTGCCAGCTCTTCTTGAGGAAAACGACCTCCGCGGCGTCGAGCGTCGTCCACTTTTCTTCCATCGTCGGTGTTCTGGGTTCGGTTATTAGTATTATTGATCGCTGTGGCTCGTTGCGGCGTCTTGCCTCTTTCTCACGGCGCTCAGAAAACACACCCTCTTCTGCGCCGCTGGCGAATTCACTTGCTCAGACCGCGTATGCGCTCGTAGAGAACACTGTCGAACTGAATATTGAGAAGGGACGCCGCTCAATAACGCGGCTTAGACGCGCTGCCATAGCTCGTGAAGTTACATACACGGCTACGGGTCGACGGGGTGTACGCAGGATATGCATTATTCAATTAGCCAGCAGCTGAACCGTGTGAAATGAGGCAAACATTTTCTAACTGGATAAGTGACTACTCTCTGACTAATTAATACGTGATGACGCTAGCGGCACGCACGCATGCACGCAGAAACTTCTCGAACATATAGTCAGCGAACCTCCGTGCAGAAAATTGCGTGAAAGGAGAAAAGGAGAGGTGACGAACGAGGCGGCTGTACCCGCGTTGATTAGCCCCACTGATTCGATGGCTTCGCCGACCAACAATTTGTTTGACCCAATTAGACCGAGAAGAAATTGTTTACGGACCGGGCCGAGAGGCGGACCCCACGGCTGTATGTAGGTACGTATAGGGTTTTTTTTTAAATTATCACATTTCTTTCTTGAATAACTTTTGTTTCCTTTGTCGGATCGTAATGAAATTTGGAACACATATACCCAAGACTTTAGGATTTTGTGAGAAAAAAGAATTGTCGAATTCGGTTGAGGATTCCAAGAGTTATGGCGCTCCGAATCAAATGTCTCGTTTTTAGCGCCCGCGTTGGACTGAAGGGAGCGGCGCGGCCGCGGGCTGTGGGGATGGAGAGAGGAATGGAATGGAGTGAGGGCGGATGGAGAGGTTTTAGTCGAGCGAGCAGTAGTGAATACTGTACGCTGATTAGGCGAACCCGCGCCAATCAAAAGCAAAGTTTGGCGTTTGAAATTTGGCGTACAGTACTGGATAGTCACAATTCAAACAGTAAGCTTGTAGAGCTGCCCAAAAACGAGACATTTGATTTGTAGTGCCATAACTCTCGGAATCCTCAACCGAATTTGACGATTCTTTTTTCAGACAAAATCCTAAAGTCTTGAGTATAAGTGTTCAAAATTTCATAACAATCCGACAAAGGAAACAAAAGTTATTCAAAAAAGAAATGTGATAATTTAAAAAAAAACACCCTTTACATAGGTACCTAATCATTGCTCCTAAGAAACTTCGGTCCCGACAAAAATTGCCCAGCTAACAACAGTAACCATAAATACGGCCGGTTTCGCAAGCCATTCGCGCTGCAATTGTAATGTGTCTGCTTTTCAAATGACAAGCATGGGGCAACTGACAAGCTACTTGAGCGTGCAACGAACACCTTTAACTCGAGATGGAGCGAGAGCGGCTAAGAATGCGAGGCAAAAAATCGATGTGAATGACACACGAGTTTTTTTTTGGAAAATCCAACTGAGTTAAATTCGCGACACAATGCACTCTTGGTGCTCGGTGCACGCCAAGAGAAAAACCGCGACGCCGAAATGCGACAACTACAGCGTGCAAACTAGCTAGTTACTAAAACTAATCGTGCTGTGGTTTGATGACAGTGCAACAATGATCGCAGAGTGCTACTTTTTAGTTTCCAGCCCTAAAACGGCATGATCTTCCCCTGACGACTGTACACGTTTCCGCTGTGCTCAGCACTGTACTTAACGATGGTCGCCAACATCGCTTGAACGCTCTCTTCTGTGCTAATGGCCCCACCTAAATTAATTTTATTGTACAAGTAGTCCTAGTGAGTTGTGTAACTGTGGTTTATTCTTGCGGCCCTAAGAGCATTCTTCGTATTTTGTGAGCATATACATATGAGATTCCTCATCGTATAGCGTTTCGCATCACACCATACACGTGCCAATTGTCTGCATTTTACAAAAAAATTCTAATCCACAACGCCAACCTCCATACGCTCGACCGTGGTCATTGAGATCGGTGGCCACGTATCCCGGTGTGATGGCAGCGACCAAAATGCCTTCGGGTTTTAGGTCGACACTCAGCGTGCGGGTGATCATATTTAGTGCTGCCTGAAATTGAAAATAATGATAATATAGCGGCAGTTGGAGTTTGCAGACGAACTACAGTACTGACCTTGCTGCCTCGATACGCGTATCCGATCATCTTGGAGCCGGAGGTGTTGTCCTGAAAACACATGCTTGACAACATGCACACACATACCGTACACCTATAGTTCTGCAATTGCAGTTACCGTAAACTCAGAAAAACAAAATTTGCATAGAGACGTGACGTTGCAAGAGGAGCACTCACAGCAATGCTCGACACGCCAGTCGACATCATCACGACGGCTGATTTACTTGTGGCCATCGAGGTCGCATTGGCGCCGGTATTTTTGGCAGCCTTGCGCAGAAGAGGCAGCATGGCCTAGAAAACGTTTCAATGAAAACATTCAGATGCACGCACGCACGCACGCACGCACGCACGCACCTGTACAACCATAAACGGGCCAGTAACGTTGACCAAGTAGGATTGAGCTGTCTTCTCGAAGGTGCTGTCGGTCAGCGTTTGCGTCGTGTCCATAATTCCGGCATTGTTTAGAAGCATGTTCAAGCCTGTACATAGCTGATTGTGAGCACGTTTTTTAAATTACTCACAAAAACGAAAGCAAAGCCGCACACCCTTGTCGCCAACAACTGCCGAAACGGAGGCAGCGGCCGCATTGATATCGTTTTGGCTGTCTACGGCCAGTTTGATCAAGTGAATCGTTGTCTTGGCCTTGTGCTGCTCAGCCAGCGTTTTCAGCTCCTGAGGGTTGCAAAATTGCGTTCATTTTTCGTTTTTAAAATGGGTACGTGAATACGTTTAAAATGTATGCAGCAGTATGGTGTCGAAGTAGCATTATATTTGCGTAGTACGACACATGACTGCTTAAAAAAAGAAACCAAAATCAACGTATTTCGCTTTCTCTTTCTCGCTTACCGGCGAGTTTTGTGGATTTCTCGTAGCCGCAAAAATGTGTGCGGGCGGTTCCGCGGAGCTAGCGATCTAGAAGGGCATTAAAATCGATAATTTGCTTGCGTAGTCTAGCACTCACCTGCTTGACAAACTCCAGACCGATTCCTCGGTTGGCGCCCGTGATCAGAACGGAGTCTCCATAGGGTTTTCCCATCGTTTCCAGGAACTTTCTTTTCTTCCCTTTCTATACCCTTTCTATTAGCCCCGACTGCGCAAGTGAGGGCCCGAGCCAATTCCGCTCCATTTATACGCTTGCGCGCCAGGTGACGGCAGGGCCGAAGTCCACTGCGACGCACACACGTACAGCGAATCGTAGCTAAGGGCGCGCTGCGCAGACGCACACTGCGGGTCGGTGCGGCTAGGGGACAGGTCGGGGGGCGGCAAATAGATTGTACACGAGTGCGTATTTTCAGGACTAGGAAAGAGGAAAACACTCGAAACATGCACGAAAAGCTCAAAGTCCAAATTCCAAGCTTAGAAGTGAACTGTGACTAGCAGGCTGTGGACTGCAAGAGTGCCTCCTCCTGAAGTATTCCTCCAGAAGGTTCGATCGCGCCATACCAGGGTGCGGTTTCAAAAAGGTACGCTTATTATAAGTAATGGACTAAGCTAAGTAATGGAATGATCTATTTGCTAGTGTTTTTATGCACCGCATTTTTAGTTGCAGGTATCCTTCGGTAAACTTTTCCATAAATAAAGTTTTACCGTTAAAGTCACTAAAACGTTTTTTTATTCGTTTTTATGTATGGCTTGTCACAGGTTAGAGTCTAGGCGAGGCGAGATGAGCTCCAGGCTCCAGCAGTAGGCCGCACACGTATTTGTCTACACGAAACCGCAGGTCGGCAATATTGGTCAAGTGCGAATCAAGCGATAAACGCTGATCAAGATCAAGAGAGTCTTGCATTACAATGCACGTTGCATTTGATGGGAACTGCTAGCAAATTAGCGGCGATTGCGAAGCGAAACTTGATTTTTAACGGTATTTTTAGCTGCGGATCACGTTCATTTCACGCTGACCGGCGTCATCAATCGGCGTCCCCATTGCTGCATACTTGGCGATGAGCAAGCAGAAGAGCTAGTGCTCTAACTCGTCGTCGTCGTTGTCCTCCCGAATTCGCGCCCACTCCTGCACTTCGCCTTCGGCGAACGCCGCGAACAGCGCGGCCCCGGCGAGCAGGATGGCCGCCAGCAGCCAAAACACGACTTGCCATTGCTCAAGCGTGCCCTAAACGTTCCAACGAGCGTTCATTAGTGGCACGCACGCATGCGTTGGAGGCAGCAACAGACCCCAGCCATGCAGTGGATGGCCTAGTGGTAGAGAATCGGCCCATGCAAGCATGGTTCGGGTTCGATTCTTCATGGATCTAGGTATTCCAACCTGGACTTTCTTGGAAATGGCTTCTTTCACTCTGTCATCGTACCAGCGTTCTTCCTACTGCCATTAGCGAACTCGTGGCTATGGTTGTACCTCTCGACAGGTCTGTTGATTATGGCTACGCTCTACGAACCATTGACGGCCTCCTAGCGTTGAGCCTATTCCAAACACAACACCACAGCTGCCAAGAAGCTCATATTCGCACGTGCTCTGTCATAATCGCCGCGGCGTAGGGCATGAGGATGCCGGAGACGCTGGCGATGGTGTTGATCACGCCGTAGATGTGCGCCGTGTACTGAGGCGCGAGGTCCATGCCGTTGACGAAGTAGCCTGTCGCTTTTGCCGCGTGTAAAATGCGTCAAAAACGTACTATCGTCTGCGTTTGTTACCGAAACGCTAAACGCATAGGTGGGTAGCAAATTCTCAAAGTTGGGAACAGTTTTCATATAAAATTCGCTCCCATGGAAAGACATTTTTTTTAAAATATCTATTCCTTGTGAGCAGACCTTAGGGGAGCAAATTTTTAGCCTCACCGGCATACTGGACGCCTTGGAACGTTTGTCCCACCAGTAAGAGGGCGACGGCGAGCAGTCCCTGCTCCACGTCCAAGAAGGAGACCCAGAGAAGGCAGCCGGCCAATCCGCTCATTGCTGAGAGACGTTCGGCTTGTCGTGCTTCTTGTTGGTTGGATCAGGGGCAACGCTAGGAGGCCGGCAATGGCCCATATAGCATGCCCATATCTATGACGCTTCCCTGTCTAGGGCGGCGCAATTAGCCAAACCAAAGACCTTCGAAAGAACGCCATCTACAATTCAAGGCACGAGAAAATTCATCGGTTGTTCTGGCAGCGCGGCGCGGACCACAGGGGAAAGAGATGTGCATACCAACGGCATTCAAAATCTTGCGGACCGCGCCCGTTCCGCAGCCTTTCGCCTCTCTCAGCCAATCGGCGAAATAGCCGCTGCCGACACTCGTCACCGCTAGGCCGAGCCAAGGCAGGGCGGAGAAAACTCCATTCTGAATCATGTTGGTTTCACGAAAAAAAAAATTAGGCAAACTAATCGTCGACTCCCAATTACTATCGTATGTACCTCTCGAATTGGGAACTTGAGAACTTCCGCGACGTAAGTTGGAGTCATGGTCGCCATAAAGAAAATACCGCAGTTGGCGCACGTTTGAGTCAAGAGCAGCACCCAGATCGGCCGCGACGTCGCTAGTGCACGCCAGGGCACGCGCGAAAAACCCGACTGCATGCAGCAAGTGTTAGCCAAAGAACCGTGTTCTTACATGTATATTTGGCATACATAAAACCCCTTGTGGCTACACCAAGTTTCGTTGACTTTCGTGCGGTCGCTACTAATTGATAAAATTTTCAAAAATACCAAAGTTTTCCGACTATTCTTTTGAGAAATTTTTTGACACATTCTCAGAAACACATCATCTGTGTGGCCCCCATCGGCTTGCCGAACCTCTTTCAACCACTCAAAGCAGTCCCCCTGTTGTCACGTCATCTGCTGCTCTGTGTGGCACACGCACCCCCCCCCCATCCCAATTCAGAACAAAAGAATGCGCTACGCTCTTTTCTCTGCTAAAAATTGATCGAATCCAAAATAACTTAGCATTTTCGGGGTCAGCTCGACGCACCGCAGCAGACTGCGTTAAAATTTTAATTTTAAAAATGGTCAACAAATTATTTTCGAATTAAGGAAAAACACGAAAATGAACAAAAAAACTGGGCATTGCAATTCGCAGCCACAGGGGTATATATGTATGCAAAATTTGTGGCTAATCGGTTCCCTCTGCGCAGTGTGTTGTAGTACGTACCTCTGTGCGACGGCCAACCGCTCTTTGGCCCAACAAAGTAGCATTGATGTAGTGCCTCTCTTGCGCGCTAATACGCGCGTGCCTATTGGGTGTGTCCTCGGCAACCACGATCCAGTACACGCACCACACGAGGCCGACCGCTCCTGAACTTTGAGTCACAGAACACACTTTGAGTCCCCCCAAAATACCCATCCAAGCGCTTCGCTAACAAAGCTCCATACATGCATCGACCCCTCCAGTTTAATGGCTTCCATAATTAATTGCAACCCCCATCTACAATTACGCCTCCTACGGCAAGAATATAACAATTATCCCTCAGAAGCCAATTGTTATAGTGTGAGTGTATGTGAATATGTGTGAATATGTGTGAGTGTAATGTGTGAGTGGAAAAGATCGTCCTCACCAAACAATAATGTGCATGCTTGCAAGTCCTTTTGAAACGAATATACCTAGCTGTTCAAAAAGGGCAAACAAGCTTTCATAAGCCACTCAGGTTTGTCAAAATCTGAGAAATGTGGTGGAGGACAACTTTTGCGAAGAAATGTGGGCTCACCGCCAAAATCATGGCGCAAAACCAATCGATCAGCACAGACCACATACCTGCAGTATAGAAGATCCAAGGCCAGCCGACGGTGTCGCAGAGAAGACTCGAGAAGAAGATGGTCGCAGCGGCGCCGACCGAGCAGCCGGCCACCATCATGTTGACCATGAGCGAGCGATCATAGGGCGTCGCCCAGCGTCCGATCGCGTCCATCATCGCAGGCACCAAAGGCGCCTAGAAACAATGCACAGTGCTGGGCGACGCTGCGAGAGAACACTGGCTCGAGTGCCCAAGCGCCCCTGGAGCAGCGGTGCACGTCAAATGCACCCGCGACAAAAGCCCTACGTCAAAAGCGCCCACGACAAAGGTCTCTACGTCAAAAGTCCCTTGTCTACTGACCTCGTCAAGTCGAACCCCTAACACGCATACAGGTATAAACTTCCTCCAGTCGGCAACGTTGCTCTCCCAGCATTCCGTTCACCACGATACCTGACGTACACACGGCTGTGCGAGTGAATGTATCTGAATTCTGAGTGCAATACGCAGCAAAACAACTGTGTCTGAATGACTTGCTTGCTTGGTGCTTGGCATGCTTGGCAACTATCAAACAATCAGGGTTTCGTACTGAAAGTTGGTGAGGCATTTGTCGCGGGTGCTTTTGCCCGATCACCGACCATCGCAAGTCCGACGAGCAGTCTCAGCGCCAGGAGAGCCCAAAAGGACAGGTTGGCCGCCGTTGGAGACAGCAGACTGCAGACGCTCGCGACAACGACGCAGACGAGGCACAACCGTTTGCCACTCACCAAGCGAGCAAGAATCGCTGAACAACATAGGTACCGTATGTTGTTCAATTTCTCTCATCGGTACTAACTGCTTTGCTTTACATTGGACCATGGGAAGGAGGAGGGGCAGAAGGGGGCCAATTTGGTGGGGGTTACAATTTGAAAGGGTCGATGTGGGGAACTTTGTTGAGTCTGTGCAAAAGCTAAGTACCGTATGCGAAAAAGGCAAAAATGAAGTATGGTTATGGTACCAACCAAGTGAGAACACACAACTCGCTCACCCGCCGGAATTTGAACCGAAGTGTACAGAATAAAGAACGAGGCCAGTAGAGCTCCTTGCATTCCTTTCGACCAATCGAAGTGGGCGCCGCTCTAAAAGTTTTCAATAGGCAATGTGCGTGGCACTATTGAGACGGGGGTTGTGAAGATCCCTCTGTACGCAGATGGAAGTGGTTTGTTTGTAGTGCACCTTCGCTAACTTAATTACATACTGCAAATCCTGTAATAGTGCCCCTCTCCAATAGTGCCTCCCCGGGCAATAAGCACATACCAGACGATTTGCGTTATACAGGGACACAAATCATGCAGTACATAGTTACATATGTGGCAATCACCTGGGGGTCGCTACAATAGGGCCCCCGGGTAAAGATAGGTTGAAAGTACCTACATGTAGTGCCCCGGGACACTACGGTATCTCTACGGTATCTCAAAAAACGTATAAATCGTACATTGTTGCTGTGTACTCATAAAAATTCCAAGACCGACTACTATTTTAGAAACAACATTTTGTCGCCTGAAAAATTACGCAGAGATGGGTTCAAAACCTTTACAGCGATGCGTCCTAGCGTTAGCGAGAGGCGACGAGGGAGCGAAAACTCTGCCCCACCCTTTAAAAAATCACACACTCTTACGCCGTATTTATCCAGCAAGTCCAAATTCTTAGCGTCCGTGGGCGCATCCGTGTTGAAATTTCCCAGAATTGAAATTTGGTGCAATGTCAGCAGACTGGTGCTGTTGTCGGTGACGCGGTCAACCATGCAGACGACGGCGACGCTCATGTCGACCATATGAACGTAAAAAATGATTCCCAACAGCGAGAGGGCGATCGCGATCCAGAATCGCACGCTGCCCAAAAATCGATACGGTCTCACTTCTGAACTGGGATTTGAAAGTGGTTCTGTGCTGTGTGCACTCTGCACTAAATGTTACAGTAGCACGGGGGAATAGAGCAGTGGTAACAACTACTCGTCAGACACCCAACACTTCACCTTCACCCTGAAGCCACGGTATACTTCTGTAACTTAACTGTTTTTCCTATTCAAAACTCTCACTGCTTGACCCCAAGATTTTTGTGTATTTCTGAACGTTTCGAGTTCCCCGTGCCCCAACCCCACCCGCGAATACCAATCTTTGTTGCCTTTTGTGTTTCGTAAGGTGTACATTTTGAAGTACTTTTGCACGATAGCTTCATACGGTAAGTCCTCTTCTCCACAAGTGTCCTGGAGAGTGTGGCGAGGTTGGAATTATTGTGACTACCCCCTCCCCACCACCCCGCCCGCTCGATAGTACCCAAAAACCTGTCTCTATCGATGTGACCCTTACAAAAAACTGTAGGGCGCTCGGGTACCCACGGCAACACCGCATGCGAATAATCATGTGCCACTCAAACAATCAACGCAAACCTACGCTTTGCGCTTTCATGTACATTTACCTGTTCCACTAAGAAGCCGCGACGACTCCTCCGTCTCCATGTTTCGCGTCTCTTGCACTTCGTTTCGTTCCGTTGGTGTCTCCTGCTGTATAGGTAGATAGTATCTGTCTGCTGAATTGGAACACTGTTACACTGCGCACGCACGCCAGCACGCAATTCATGCACGGACGTCCAGACGTGCGCACGCACTCCCACTTCTAAGCGTGTGACATCGAAATCCAAATGCGGTAAATCTAATGACAGGAAATGACACGCGCATACCATGACTGACACTACGTATTGTGAAAACCGCATTAGTGTTACGGAAAGAGGATTATTGCGTTCTAGCTAAAAGACTGTTGTAAAGGACACAACAGAAATGGCGTGACCTGAGAGATAATGACTCAGGCGGAACAGAGCAGTGACCTAATGGCAACGACGATCCGCGCTGCATCGGTCAAGACGCTGGTCGGTAGCGTCGAGCCCTTCGACCCGTCGACAGACCGGTGGGAATGCTGGGCCGAGCGACTCAACGTCTTCTTCGACGTGAACGAGATCAGCGACGACAAGCGGAGGGCCGGCCTGCTGATCACCTTCGTCGGCGCCGAGCAGTATCGTCTGCTCTCGACGTTGGCAGCGCCCAAGAAGCCCTACGAGCTGGACTACGGCGAGCTTGTCGCGCACATGTCTGCGCAGTACACGAGCCGTCGCCTCGAGCTCAAGGAACGCGCTGCGTTCTACGAGCGTAGTCAACAGCTGGGAGAGTCGCTGACTCAGTTCGACACTGAGTTGAAGAGGATCGCCGACCGCTGCAGTTTTGGCGAGTTTCTCGAGACGGCGCTGAGAGATCGATTCGTGCTGGGCCTGCGCGACGAGGACGTCCGACGGCGGCTCATGATCGAAGAGAGCCTGACGCACAAGAAAGCCGTCGAGATGGCAACGTCCATGGAGCAGCTGCTCCGAGACAAGAAGCAACCGGTGGCGCGCGGCGACGCCGTCCTGAGCGCGTCAGCGCCTCGGAAGCCGGTTCGACCGCAGTTCCAGCCGTCCAAGCCTGCGGGTCCGCCCCAGAAGTGCACCGTCTGCGGCAGGACGAACCACACGAAGGAGAGGTGCCGCCTGAAGAACGCCACTTGCAGAGTCTGCGGAAAGGTTGGGCACGTCCAAGCCGTCTGCCGCGCCAAGGGGCGCATGAACGTCATCGGCGAGGAGAGTTCAAGCGCGGACGTGGTGACGATTGCCACGTCAGCTGACGAACAAGCCGAAGAAGCCCCGCACGCCACAGCGTCGATCAACGGCTATGTGGTCCGCATGCTGTTGGACACGGGTGCCATGCGGACGCTCGTCTCAGAAGCGACCTGGAATCGGCTCGGCGGCAAGAAACTGCAGAAGACGGGTCTGCAGCTCGTCACCTACTTGGGTGAGAGAATTCCGCTCCTGGGCAAGGCGACTGTAAAAGTGAAAATCCGCGGGAAAAGTGGGCAGCAAACGCTGTTTGTGGCAGCCGGAAAACATCAAAATGTTATGGGCCGCGACTGGCTGCGAGTCTTCTACCCCCAACTGCTCGACGCCTGCTTAGTCGCAGCTACGACTACGACCTGTCCTGCGAAGCAGCAGAGAAAACTAGAACAGGTCCTGACCAAGTATGGCGACATTTTCAAGCCAGAGTTGGGAAAGTTGAAGGGTATCAAAGCCAGGATCGAGCTCAAGGACGGCGCCACGCCCAAGTTTCACAAGCCGCGGCCAGTCCCCTTCGCCAAAAAGGTGAAGGTTGATGAAGACTTGGAGCGACTCGTCAGATTAGGGGTGTTGACAAAGGTGAAAGTGAGCCAGTGGGCGTCTCCAGTCGTTGCAGTCAACAAGCCGGACGGATCGGTCAGAATCTGCGGCGACTACAAGGTTTCCGTCAATCCGCAGATCAATGTCAACCAGCACCCTCTTCCAAGGCCAGAGGAGCTCTTCGCTGGGTTGGCAGGGGGGAAGAAATTCTCCAAAATCGATCTCTCGGATGCGTACCTGCAAGTGGAGCTGGAGAACGACTCCAAACAGCTGCTCACCATCAACACGCACCAGGGCCTGTACCGCTACAATCGTCTGCCGTTTGGAGTCGCGTCAGCCCCTGCTATCTTCCAGAATCTGATGGAGCAAGTTACAAGCGGCCTCGCTGGCATCGGTGTCTACCTCGACGACATCATCGTCACAGGCAAGACGGACGAGGAGCACCTCGACAACCTCAAGGAGCTGCTGAAGCGCCTCAGCGAGTTCGGGCTGCGGCTGAAGAAGTCGAAATGCAAGTTCCTGGAGCCGTCCGTCGAGTACTTGGGTCAGATTCTGGACGCTGATGGGAGACGGCCTAATCCTGCCAAGACAGCGGCGGTTGTCAAGATGCCGAGTCCCACCAACGTCAGCCAGCTGCGCTCCTTCCTGGGAATGGTCAGGTACTACGACCAGTATCTGCCAGGGCTCTCTAGCTTGGTGAAGCCGCTGAACGAGCTCCTCAAGCAAGACACCTACTGGCGGTGGACCGAAAGGGAAGAGCAAGCAGTGCAGAAAGTCAAAGAAAGACTGGCCGACCCCGAGAAGCTGGCGCACTACGACGCGAACTTGCCTCTGATACTGGCAACGGACGCGAGTCCTGACGGCGTGGGCGCCGTCCTTTACCACGAGTACGCAGACGGGTCGAGGCGGCCAATCGAGTTTGCTAGCAAGACGCTCACGAGCGCTGAGCGAAACTACAGTCAGATCGAAAAGGAAGGCTTGGGCATAGTGTACGGTGTCAAAAAGTTCCACTTGTACGTCTATGGCCGAAAGTTCCAGTTACTGACTGACCACAAGCCTCTGCTTGCCATTTTTGGGCCCAAGAAGGGTATCCCAGTAATGGCAGCAAGTCGGCTCCAGCGCTGGGCGATCATCTTATCTGCGTACGACTACAACCTCATCTTCAGGAGGACCGAAGAGCATGGCGACGCGGACGGACTGTCGCGACTGCCTGTCGGCTTCGACGCGGAGTTTGAGCAGCTCAAGTCTCTCCACCAGACCGTCTGCGCTGTGGAAGAGAATCAACTGAGGCAGCTGCCGGTCTGCGCGGACGAGATCAGAGAGGCGACAGCGTCCGACCACCTGCTCACGAAGGTGGTGAAGTACACGATGCAAGGATGGCCAGCGAAGACAGAAGATGCGCAATTGACGCCATACGCTCGGAGAAGGCACGAGCTCACCATCTTCAGTGGATGCCTCCTCTGGGGACAGCGTGTGGTAGTGCCGACGTCGTTGAGAAGCCGAGTGTTGGGCGAGCTGCACAAGTCCCACCATGGAGTGAGCAAAATGAAGAGTGCGGCCCGTCTCTTCTGCTACTGGCCAAACATCGACACCGACATTGAGCATCTGTCGAAGCGGTGCGACAACTGCGCGCTCGTCAGCAACAACCCGCCAAAGGCGTCTCCAGTCTCCTGGGAACCGCCGGGCGGACCGTGGCAGCGAATCCACGTCGACTACGCTGGCCCGTTTGAAGGCGCAATGTGGCTGGTCGTCGTCGACGCGTTTTCGGGTTGGCCAGAAGTGCGCCGAACGAACCAGGCGACGTCAGAGTCTACGGCGGAGTTGCTGCAGGAGATCTTCGCCACGCACGGCCTCCCAGAAGTTCTCGTCTCTGACAATGGGACGCAGTTCACTTCAGAAGAATTCAAGCTTTTCTGCCAGAGGAGGGGGATAGGGCAGAAGTTTTCTCCCCCAGGACACCCACAGTCAAATGGCTTGGCAGAAAGATTCGTACAAACATTCAAGAAGGCCGTGTTGAAAGCGAGAGCGCCAACGATCAAGAAGCAAATGCGCGACCTAAACAACTACTTGGCCCAGTACCGCATCACGCCTCTGGCGGATACTGGCAAATCGCCGAGCGAGTTGCTCATGGGTCGCAGAATCCGAACGACGCTGGACCTCATGATTCCAAAGAAGGAGCAGGCGACGAAGACGTCCAGCAATTACGACTACAAGATCGGAGAGAAAGTCTGGGCAAAGAGCCTGCGGCCCAGCGGCGAGAAGTGGCTCAAGGCAGTGGTGTGCGATGCGCTGGGCGCCGTCATTCGGAAAGTAAAGTGCGAAGACGACGACAGAGTCTTGCGCCGGCACCGCAACCAGCTCAAGGCTCGACAGGACGACGCCCCAACACTACAGCCACCTGGCAGCGAACGACCGACAGCGGAGCCACAAGAACCGACGACAGCTGAATCAGCGAAGACGGAGCCAGAACTACGACGCTCAAAGCGACAGAAAAAGCCCGTCTCTCGCTACGGCTGGTCGTCATCGACGAAGGCTGGCGACTGATCTACGTCACCAGCAGAGGAGGAGTGACAGGAAATGACACGCGCATACCATGACTGACACTACGTATTGTGAAAACCGCATTAGTGTTACGGAAAGAGGATTATTGCGTTCTAGCTAAAAGACTGTTGTAAAGGACACAACATCTAAGATGATGGATAGAGCCACCCGATTGAATATAAAATGCAAAATGACATAACAATGAAAAACAAACCATGCAACAAGAAATTTGCAAACTTGAAAACTTCAAAAAATAATTAGCAAAATAAATTACAATTAATTCCCGTCAATTAATCAATATTACAATCAATTAATTAGTTAAGCGTGAGCCACCCCCTCCCATACGCGCAAAAAAATCAGTGGCAGTCGGATTTTTGCCCAAAGCGAGTCGTAAAACAAGCCCTCCATTGACACGTAGAGGTACCGAGGTACATGTGCATACGACGGCACTCAACAGGAAAATTAATGTGGGGAGGGGAGTGGAGTGCATTCCAGTTGCAGAGAGGTTGATGAATCGAAGGCGACCAGAGCTACTTATGGAGAATTAACTCTACCTAGACAATTGTCAAGCTCGCTACGCGCTATTGGCAGTAACGTGTATACGCGACACAGTGGGGTGAGTAACGCCGTAATCAACGCGTGACATTTTTACCATCGCCCTATATCATGCGTTGCTTGCACCAATGCATCTCCACATTTTTCGATGCGCCAATTCTCGTCAGCTTCATATGCCGTGTACATATAGGTAGGTATACCTATGTTCTAGCACTTCAGAAATCGGCGTGGGTAACCGTAATTGGTTGCTTGGTGACTAAAGTCCACTTTACGACGTCCTTCTTTATGAGCCGCCTGGATTAGTTGCAATAGACCAGATTTGACTACAACGGTGTATCCTTCCAAAATGTTTTTCTGCGTGGCGAAAGAGAATAGAAGAACGCAGTTAGTGGGATGGCGGCTCAAATAAGACTGGTGTCGTGCAATAACTTGCCTGGAGATATGCGTACCACTTGTATTACATGTTATGGTATGCGAATTGTGACATCTGATCTCTTTATGAAACTTTCCTGAACCAGTAGAACTGAATGTTTTAGTTACTCTAATTCCCCCACTAGCTCGGCCTAGTGGCTACATACAGAGGTTATAGGTACGATAATTTGCTGCAAACATTGTGGAAAAGGACACACCATGACGATGTGGTGGAGAATATTTTTGTTTTATTTTTTTTTATATGTGCTTCAAATGTTTTAAATTATTAGTAAATAAATTAAATAAATTTAAATAAAATTAAATAAAATAAATTTTATTCGCTTGGTTGAATCGTTGCTGTTTTTTTTTTTGATTTGGAGGTTTTACGGTACTGCTTCATTTGACCTCTGCAAAACAAGCTTACCATAAGGTACTTGCATGCTTGAAGTGTACAGTCGAGCAGTGGAGCACGCAAGCGTCGATTCCGGTGCTTTCCTACATAGGCACACAGCAATGCGCCTAAGCATATGCATTCAGTTGTCTATTGTTACTTCACAGGAGCAAATAGATCGGACAAAGAAGGCTTTGAGCGTTAGCCGCAATCGTTGGAAAGCCTGCTAGTCTTCTAGCGCTGTAAAAGCGTCCCAAGCGCACTATTTCTACGATCACAGTTTTGCGACTATTGTTCTTTGCGACTGTTTTTGAGCAGTGAGCTGCAAATTTTCTCAAGAGACTGGTTAAAAAAAGAGACGTGCGGTAATTTAAATTGCCAAAAATTCAATTAGCTAATGGATTCAAAATAGTTTTTGATTACCTGTAGCTTTCAGAACATTTGTTATTGAAAATCAGAAAAACAATTATTTGGAATTAAAAAAAATGTGTGGTTTGCGGCACCTAAGCCGCAATGCACGCCACATTTGTGCAATGACAGCTGTCTGGGTGATTGCTCTGTAGGTAGACGCAATGCTCTCTTGTTCTGACGCGTAAACAGTGAAACACACGCCGCGGTGGCAGAAAAAGGCCAATAAGTGCCGCTCGTGTTCACGCAATATTCTTCCCATGTGTGTGAGGTGGCTTCTTCATGCAATATACGTACATATATAGGCAGGGACGCATAGGTACCATGTATGGCAGGCGGCGTTCTCCACTCTGCGATACACCGCTCTACTCGACACTTGATTTGTTTAGCATTCCTCATCTTCATTCATGGCTCAATGTGCCATCTCATAGCAACGTTCTTGCGGAAAAAATGCTGCGAAGCGCGCATTCTCTTTGCAAAAATTTGAATTCTCATTCAGCCGCGGCAGAATGCGTCCCAGTCGAGATGTTGGCCTCTTTCTGTGCGGAGTCGCAACGGGCGTTATTGCTACGACTATGTTCGTCATTGGAAACGGCTGTGAACGAGGAACACTGCGGTTTTCAATGGGCACTGCCGACGCTGAGGTTGCGGCGAGGAGCTCCTATCCAGGCGCTGCCGCCATCCAATGCGCGTCGACCAGAAACGACACAGCAGAGAGGAATATGATGGTGCAACTCTTGAGGGGAGAAGAGGCAAATGCAAATGCCAACCCAGATTTTAATTGTTACGGTCAAAAACACACTGCAAATTACTTACTGGTATACTCTCAACTTAAAATTCTTGTCACTGTGTATTTTTGTCATTAAGAAATTTTAAAGCACCTAAGTGAATAATTCTGTTATGTTAATGTGTGAGTTTACATGTAGTATGTGTCTTGCATCTCTCCCCATGCACCTTGCTGCAGCGCACCGGTACGCGCGCAGTGGGAAAACAATCCAATCGATTAACTCGGCTTTTGAAACGAGCCGTGCCTTAAATGAGATCTTCGAATTTAAAATCTCAACAGCGCGTCAGCTTTCGGAACCGGCTCGGGACAGAAACAGTTCTGCTGGGTTGCAGTGGCAACGGGTGTTCGCCCACATGGGTGATGTTGTGCGGTCAGTTGACACCTGACCGCAGCAGGGCACACTGGTAAAAGCGGAAACGCTCAACCAGCTGGGCCAGGTGCCTCCCTTCGGGGAGTGGGTAAAAGCCCCAACCGCTTTTTTTTGAAATTGTATTAATCCGACAATTTTAAAACGCTTATTCATAATACCGTATAATCATTACTAGTGCAAGTACTTTAATAAATCCCGTTCAAACTGGAATTATTATGTAGTAATAGAACTGTTAAAAAATTGCATTGCCGGCCAGCAATGGAAACAGTAATCATGTCGTGCCACTGCGACCCTTCTTGCGCCCAAAGACGTGTGCCCAGAATGGTACCCTGGAATGAAATACGGCTATCCGCACTATCAGTTCGGTTTCGAGCCTCACGGTTCAAATTGCCAACCCAAGCCTATGCGCGACATCATGACTGTGCTGTTACCGGTGGACAACCAGAATTTGACTGACGAGAAACTGGTAAACCTGGTGAGAAACTTGGAAGAAGTGTATCCTGGCATAAAAGTCGTCTTGGGAACGAGAAACAAAAGGAACGTGGTGAGAGGCAAAGTGTATATGGCACAGTGCAAAATAAAGCATTTAAATGTATCAAAAGTATGGCAACCTTCTACGGTATATTCGGAATTAAGTAGAAGAAAAACGATGATTTACCTTACACAATACATGGTGTACATGTACATTTCTAAAGGGTATTTTTTTTTAGACGAAACGATTTCTTTCTTGAATAACTTTTGCTAGCCACAATTGATTCGGACGCCCTTTGGAACGTTTACGCAGAATGTTTTGGGATTTTGTTTACAAAAGATTTCACCTCAATCGGATCCATGTTTGAAGAGTTATGTGCAATCAAAAGTGGAGGTGCAAATTACAGACTTGGACCGTATGCGCGATCGACGAAACATTTGCATAAGACATCTGAAACAGTTTTTCAAAAATTAGATTGTTAAATTTATGTTTTCTCTTTAGCGAAGTTAACAGAACAATACGAGGGCGGCTCACGGTTGAGTTTATGCGATGCGACGCAGCAGATCTTACACAGCATTCGAGCGGGCGATGAAAGCATAAGATCGCTTTGATTGCGCGTAACTCCTCAAGTATTTATCCGATTGATGTGAAATCTTTTGTAAACAAAATCCCAAAGCATTCTGCGTAAACTTTCCAAAGGGCGTCCAAATCAATTGAGGCTATCAAAAGTTATTCAAGAAAGAAATCGTTTCTTTAAAAAAAAAACACCCTTTAGATGTCATGTATGTACAGCCATTGTAACGTAAAGCAACGCCATTCAAATACATGTATTGACTTCGAAACTGGGCAGAAATTGCATGGTATCAGTCATTCTGCCAAACAATTTGCATACCATCCTTTTTTATCCATCTTTAGAAACTGATAAACGCCACGGCAAGCGTTCGAATCGTGGATAGTAATGTGGACACAGACGGCGCTCTATGGAATGAGATGCTTTCTAGTGTTTCTACGAAGTATGTGCTGAGCCAAGGATATGGAGTTCTACAATAACAATTCGAGATTTGAGAGGCAGATTAGAATGATCGATCAGCATGGAGCGGATCTAGTAGGTTAGTCAATTGCGCACGCACGCACGCACGCACGCACCAGCACGCACGCAAGCACGCACACACGCATGCGCGCACGCACGCACGCACGCACGCACGCACGCACGCACGCACGCACTCACTCACGCACGCACGCACGCACGCACGCACGCACGCACGCACGCACGCACGCACGCACGCACGCACGCACGTACGTACGCACGCACGCACGCACGCGCGCGCGCACGCACGCACGCACGCACGCACGCACGCACTCACTCACGCACGCACGCACGCACGCACGCACGCACGCACACCACAGGCAGTGGCGTAGCCAGGATTTGGTTTCGGGAGGGGGCACATATCTCCAACTTTTATAGGGTCACCCCTGTTGCGCCGCGGGGGAAAATTTTGAGATTTTGGGCAACTTTCGAGCATTTGAACCCCGTTTGAGGTACTTTCGAGCATTTTGAACCTACCGTAAATCCTCCAATAGAAGCCCCCCCTCCAATAGTGCCTCCCCCTCCAATAGTGCCCCCGGGTATGGCAAGGTTGAAATAATAGAGCCCCCCCCTCCAATAGTGCCCCCGGGGGTAAGGGGTATGTTGTGCCATGTGCCTTTTATGGGCAAAAATATAGTGGTAGGTACATTTACATCGTGTATACACACTACTGCTAACCAATAATAGTACGTTTCAGCAACTATTAACGGTAAATCAACCATTAAATGTGGCAAAAGTGATCAAAATCACCGAAAAATCGGCAATTTTGACAGCGAAACTAGCATTACCATTCAAAATTTTTAGGTTGAAATAATAGAAGCCCCCCCTCCAATAGTGCCCCCCTCTCCAATAGTGCCCCCGGGTAAGGAGAGGTTGAAAAAATAGTGCCCCGGGGGCACTATTGGAGGATTTACGGTATTTTGGGCTACTTTCGAGCTAAAATGCTTTCTCTATCTCTTCTTTCGACCGGGCATTTTTGCAACAAGGTTGTTTTTTTGTTGTTGTTGCGTTTTTTTGGCTCCACACCATCTCGGGGACGGGTATACCCCCTCCCTACCCCTCCCCTTGGCTACGCCACTGAGAGCACAGGCCGTAAATGTAGAATGCTCCATCTCTTGGCAGGTGGTAGTCACAGATTCGAAGATGGCAGGTGGTTCAGAGGCGCTCTACAGTTTGCCCTAAAGAACTACACGCTGAGACTATTAGATGGCTACGATCTGTCCTACAACTCGTGCGTGTACGCAGACTATGTTTCTGGCGGTCCAATGGTTACAAGAACGGCATTTCTAAAGAAGGAAATGCCGCTTGGCGGAAAGCTAAATGGAGAAATGGTCTTTACTGACTTGTTTATCAGAATGAGAATTGAGAACAGGTACAGTAGGTGCCATCCACAGACCATACATACATTCTGCACAACCCAGGTCTTAGTCAAAAACAGGTTTTATCATCAATTGTTCTTGGTGTGAGGTATATATTGAACCAACACATATTTTTTAAAGTTGTTTTTAGCATTTTTTTCTGGAAGAACAATACAATTCAGATTCAGCTGTAGGTAGACGAAACGCCTTTAGATTCACCGCCATGGTCTGTCCAGATGTGATGTTCTACACTTTCAACAATGAGCTGCACAACATTCCAAAAGCTCAATGGCTTCCAGCGGTGAGAAAGCATCAACTCCATAGAGTAACGCTGCCAAATGGTCAACACGTGGATTTTACATGCAAAGATGTGAACATGGGATGCAGCTACGGAGCCGGGCGTCTTATGCCGCTGTGTTGTCTATGGGTGAGGATGGAGATTTTTTGTAAGGAAAGCCTTCACAAATTCAACAATAAGTGAATTCAAACAGGAGCTGTCGCTGGCCTGCAGCCGAGTGACGACAACGCTTGCTGCCAAAGGAATCAATGTGGAAGTACACGTCGGCTCTGTCGTGGGAGCTGTAAAGGTGTGGAGCGCGCGCGTGCGTGCGTGCGTGCGTGCGTGCGTGCGCGCGTGCGTGCGTGCGTGCGTGCGCGCGTGCGTGCGTGCGTGCGTGCGTGCGTGCGCGCGTGCGTGCGTGCGTGCGTGCGTGCGTGCGTGCGTGCGTGCGTGCGTGCGTGCGTGCGTGCGTGCGTGCGTGCGTGCGTGCGTGCGTGCGCGCGTGCGTGCGCGCGCGCGCGTGTGTGCGTGCGTGCCGGTGCGTACGTGCTGGTGCGTGCTGGTGCGTGCTGGTGCGTGCTGGTGCGTGCGGGTGCGTGCGTGCGTGCGTACGTGCGTGCGTGCGTTCGTGCGTGCGTGCGTGCGTGCGTGTGTGTGTGTGTGTGTGTGTGTGTGTGTGTGATGTTGGAGCATTCTTTCCAGATGTACGGCATTCTTCCGTGGGAAAAGGACGAAGACTACAACTTTCACACCGAGAACTATTCGACGATTTTGAATCTCACCCACGAGTTCCAAAAGAAGTGGAACTACCGCATTGTGGCGGACACAGCGTACCCGGACCTGTGCAAAAGAATCGGATTCGGCTGTAGATTCTTCAACATTCACACGCCGCACTGGCGTCTTCAGTTTATGGCGGCCAACTTTATGGGATACCAATACAAAGATCTGTACGGAATGCGGAACCCGACGCGGGTGAGCTCAGCAAAGTTGTTGAAGTACTTAGGTGTATACATGCATGAAGCAAGGCAAAATGAGAGATCTAGATTGGACGTGGCCGATGTTATGTACCAACTACCAACGCAATTAGAAAGTGAGATGTACAGTATGAGTTAGATGACATTGACTCTTCAAGAATGTCTATAGGTCCTATTCGACGGTGTGTGGACTTTGGCGGCGCACAACCCTGGCGCAGCTGCCAGAAATGAGTACAACGACGACATTTACGAACACGTAGAGCACTGGGGCACATTGGGTTGGTTCTTGTAGTCGCTCCGTTTTCTTTATGTTCTTTGCTGTTAATTCAGTGTTTTTAAAAACTTTTTTGGTGTGAACCATTTTGATCGCAAAGAAACGTAATGAATGACATGCGGCACTTTGAACGAGCGAGGTCGACTGAAATTCGATGATGCGTATGTCAGTTGACACGAGGTGTCCGGCGTAACAAACGAATCTAAGGAAAACAAAAATAATCGCTAATTTAGGGCAGTCGACTGGGTTTGTCCAGCTAAAGACTGGAAGGTTTTCCGACTGCAAGACCAGAAATGGAAAGTGGTTCCATGGCTGCTTGTCCAACTACTTACCAGTGGGGAACGTTCAGTTCATGGACACGTGGCTTTAGAGAGCGCGATCACAACACAACGGAATATGTTGGAAGAGAAATTGAAGGTTGACAATTGAAGACGTGCTCACAATATTTTGTAGCTTTGTTTGGAATGTGCCTAGTCGATCACGTTGTATAATAACGCAGTATCGTGCCTACGCGTCTTTCTTTTAATTTTGCTCTTAGGTTGTTAGTTGAGTGTCCTCCTACATTGTATTTGTAGTCATTAATCGTGTGTGTGTGTGTGTGTGTGTGTGTAAAAGCGTGCCGTCTGAAATTGAAAATTGAAAATCTGAACCGGAAGTTAAGTTACTACTGGAATTGCTATCTACTCAGCTATGCAATCACTCTTGCTTGCGCGGCTTGAGCTCGTCTTCGCTCAACCACCTGGTCGCGTCGCTATCGCTCTGACTGCGGGAAAGTACCACCTTTGGAAGTCTAAATTCGATGGAAAGTTTTCAATTTTAAAAGTACCGAGTTTCTACAAATTTGGACCGGACTATTGCGTTTGTATAACTACAATCGACTGCTCGTTCGCTTGTCCCACTCAAGTGGAAGACACACAGCACTCACTGCGCGTCTTTAGCAGCCGGTGTTGCTTGTTTTGGAGTGTTCGTTGTGGTACCGGCTCCACCTACAGACTCCGTGGCGGAGCGCTTAGCATGCAGTGATCTTAAAAGCGTATTGAAGCTGCCACTGATGTGGGGTAAGAGTCGATGAGAGCGCGACGGCTAAAACTGCCCAGCTCAAAAATTAAAATTTGCGCCAAAATGCGTAAATTCGAGCCTGGACGGCCCGGCCTTCGCGCAGGGCGGCCAGCGAGTCTTTAGGCGTGGGTGAGCGAGGCAAGCGGCTGGGAGCGAGTGTCTTGGAGCGACCGCCATGCAGGACGTTTCTAAATTTTATTTGACCGTATGTATATGTACATCCTCCGTTTGCGATTTCAACTTCAGTTCAACAGTTCAACAGTTCAACTTCAACTTCACCGCAGTTACGCACGCACGCACGCACGCACGCACGCACGCACGCACGCACGCACGCACGCACGCACGCACGCACGCACGCACGCACGCACGCACGCACGCACGCACGCACGCACGCACGCACGCACGCACGCACGCACGCACGCTCGCACGCGCGCACGCACGCACGCTCGCACGCACGCACGCACAGACGCATGGACGCACGCACGCACGCACTCACGCACGCACGCACTCACGCACGCACGCACGCACTCACTCACGCACGCACACACGCACACACCCGCTCCCGCCCTCGCACGCACGCACGCACGCACGCACGCACGCACGCACGCACGCACGCACGCACGCACGCACGCACGCACGCACGCACGCACGCACGCACGCACGCACGCACGCACGCACGCACGCACGCACGCACGCACGCACGCACGCACGCACGCACGCACGCACGCACGCACGCACGCACGCACGCACGCACGCACGCACGCACGCACGCACGCACGCACGCACGCACGCACGCACGCACAGACGCACAGACGCACGCACGCTCGCTCGCACGCACGCACGCACGGCGTGAGCGACGTTGCACCGGAGCCGACGCTATTTCGATTGCTGCCGCTGCTGCTGGCGAAAGAAAAGACGGCAGCGGGTTGGCTGAGGGCCAAGTCGTCCCCGCCAATTCACAGTATACAATAGTTGCGGGTTTAACAAATTAATAGCCGAAATTTACAGCAAATGCGATGCGTGTCGTTTTTCCTAGTCGATCGTTCCGTGGGTGGACGACTCGGACCTTCTAGAGGAGACGGTATTGGTTCTGGTGTCCTTGCCACCACCGCTGCTGCCAGCGGTGGAGCTGCGCTGCGTCCAGCCGGCGCTCGCGCCCGCGATCGACTCATAGAACGTCGCTGTCGACACCGCCGACGGCTCGCTGTTGTACCTGAAACGGAGATCGGACACGGTCACACGACAATGTACTGGGCCGCCTAAGGCACATATGCGCTCGACATGGCCTCCAACAAATTCCAGACAAATGCTACCGTAAATAAGTACTCCATTAGTTCCACTCCATCCTCCCTCCAGGATGCTACAATGGTGTGAGTGAGGGCGCTGGTCAATAAGGTCATCATTTATGTTCTATACTCTCTAAGTCTTTGTCTGACTAGCTCTACCTATGCACACTCAATGACAAATGGTGCATACCTACAGCATGATCGACGAAAGTCGACTTTGACAATCAGTAAAACGATTTGCTTACGCTGAATGGTTGGGCGTTCTGAGCACGCTCGATGACACGCCTGGAGCCTGACTGGTGCCGCTCACGTACGCCGGCTGTCGCGTTCGTCTGTGGGCGCACTTCTTGGGAGGAATGCAGAACGCACCAAAATAACGCTGGTCCTACCCGGCCGAGTGTTGGACACTGGCCGATCTAATTACTACATATATGCAAGTCAACCTCAGTGAGAGAACTCAAAACAAAAATTAAAAGAAAAATTGAAACAGCTCGCGTTCTGCGCTCCCCTGTATGACAAAGAGCAGCAGAATGACGACGAACGGAAAGCCGAAAACGACTCCCATTAGAGGAACGATCACGTAAGAGGGTCGCTCCCCATCTTCCAATAATCGGTGCAGCTCGTCCTCTTTACCTCCCAGAGGCACGGTGACTTCTAAATTTCAGCTACTGTAACCGCATATTTTAAAATACCTAAATGATTTCCTGCGAGCACCGTTGGTGACCATAGAGTCGAAGATCAAACGCTTCGACAAGACACACCGAAATCCAAACAAACCCTGCGGTGTGCTGGCGTTGAGGCGCATTGAAGCAACTTAGTTTAAGATTTTTTATATTTTTGTAATGAATTCGACAGTAATTGGTGCCTGCACTCCCGACTGGCTAAGGTCTCCGCTGACGCAAGACGAAGCAGCAGAATGTAAGATTTCACTAAAGAAAGCCAAATTTAACGAGTAGGCAGCTACTTGGAGAGGCAGCTACTTGTTATTCGCCCGAGAAGTCAGCCAAAGCTTCGAGTAACAAAGGCAATCATCGACTGACTGTAATGAGCATCGTAAGAGACGAAAGCTGCAAAGACCCTGAACCGGCAGGAAATGCTATATTTTGGTGCGTTTTAGCTTAACCAGCGAAAGTGCGTCGCGCGCTAAAAAGGTAATACAGCGCGTATCACAGAAACACTGCCGAAATATGTAGGGCAAGGGCTTTTATGCACGACGAGCGACACGCTGGAACGCCAACTGCCAACAATTTTTTTTAATTATGGGTACGAAAGAAAATGTGAAGCTAATAAAAAAAAAACTTGATGAGTCAATGTGAGAGTGACGCATACCATGTACCTGTACAGTGTGTGACAAGCGCACGCGCGAACGCACGCACAAGTACTGAATAGAACATATCGATTCATGTGACACTGCGGAACTCACTAGCCAAAAGTGCATACAGCTGCTACAGGCGTACATAGGCATCAAGCGAGTCACAGTGTAGGTCATTTCGATTTGCGACGACCGCACAACGAATAGACGAGCGAGCGCGTCTTCTCGAATATCGATTTTTTTTTTCACTGGCCGCAAGTTACTCCGTCGTCATGCTCCGTCTTCGTCGGCAGTGTGCAGCAGCAGCGTGCAGGTCAGCAGTTGGCCCAGACGAAGGCCACCCAGTCCGAGTCGACCACCTGGCAGGGCATGAGGATGTTCTTGGCCTTCTTGTTCACCCAGTAGCCGCCGGTTCTCGGCCAGTTCCGGTACAGCAGCACGTTCCAGCAGCCATGGCCGTAGAACGCGTTCGACAGCCCTGTAGGCAATGCAACAACACCGTCGAAATTGTACTTTTAAATTTGCATACCATGGAAACTGTATGTACACGGACGCAGATTAGACTGCAAGTGTAAATGAGCTCGAAATTGCCAGAAATCGTGCTACTAGCAGAGCAGTCTCGAACATACAGTACGCTTTGCTTTCAACAGTTCTGACACAAAGGCACAGTTCACAGTTATGTACATGTACCCAGAGGTTCGACACTATTGCAGATTTACGCTTAAGCGAAAAGAGTGACAGTTGGCTGACACTGAAACGCAAAGTTCTTCAGGTGTTGAATTGCGTGCAGAAAAGCCCTAGGTTTATTTACATCTACCTCTGGCCATTCGTTGCGCCATGTATTCCGGATTCTCGAAGATGGCGTAAGTCAAGTACCGGCGCACGATGGTCACCACTTGTGGGTCCGAGCATTCCGGGTCTGAACAATTGAGTAGTATAGCAGTCGCTAATCTAGAGGGCACAAAATGTGCATAGAGTGAAGCCGCAGGCAGTTAAACCCACTGAATTTCTGCGTCTCAGCGACCCAAGCAGTCGCTATCAGAAGCACGACAACTTTGAGTGCCATCTCGGTCGCGAAATCGTTTCGTTTTCTCCTTTGCAATTGCTACGCGTCCCAGTGGTGTATCGGTTGCTTTCTCTACTACACCTTACACAGCGGTGGCGCGCGCAACTTTCACTGCGTGACGGTTCGAGCGCGTCTCCCCATGCACGCTCGCGAATTTCCGTTTGCGCGCTTGCGTAACGCGTAATGCCGCCCCGCAAAGATCGTAGGCACCGTTGTGACATGCGGCGCACAAATGCGTTTATACGGAGAAGATGAGTAGTGCTCGACCAATGCAGGACAAGTGTGGTTGGGTGGGACAACTGTAATAGTACCGACATCAGTACATGGATCACTCAAAAAATCGCACAGACACACTTGGTGTCAAAACAGGAAGCGCAGTTAGGAAAAAGGGAGGCAGAGTGGGAGGCAGTGTTAGACCCATACATTAGTACATGTAGGAGTACTGGAGTGGTCGTTGTCTGGATGCCTGGATGCCTTGTCTGGATGATGTCTGGATCAAAATCGGCTGTACCCCCGGATGTACAAGCGCTCAATAATGTCTTGAAGCTTTCTTCAGCAAGCGTCTAGTGGGGTAGTTCCGCAGGATTTTGAGTCGCGTCGTCCAAGCAACATTGCAATTTATGAAGAAGCAATCTGTACCTTGGCATTCATCCATCACCATGAAAGTCACTGTGTTCCACAGTGGATTTTCATGTGCGCACAAAGCTATGGCGAGTTTGGGTTCCCAACTGTGTGAATGTACCGTACGTGTGCTAAGGTACATGTCTATTAGTAATTGGCGCAGAAACACTCAGAAAATCAATTTGCTGACTTCGAGATTCGCCAAACCGCACTTCCGACCACGACGCACACGAGCGTTCTCTCATGCTTAGCTTAATGAGGAGCTGAGCCTGTCCGCTGTGGCTTCCGTCCTGTCTTCCGACTATTCTAGTAATGAAGCTTTAAAATTGGCTCTCGCGGCATCGGCCCCTTTGACCAATCCAGTCTGACTGCAGTGGGTGAGTCAAACAAAGACAACCAAGTCCGTCTCTAGGAATAGATCTACAGTGTAGCTCCGTTTTCTGTCTGCCTCTGTCTGCCTCTCACTACACTCAATGCAAACATCCAGAGAGCTGCACCGTTTGCAAGCGATTGACAGCTTGCCAACAGAGCATAGTGAAAAGTTGAGGAAAAATTGGGCGTCTCCCCCGTCAGATGGCCAATCTGAGAGACCAAATCCCTCGGATGGTGATGAAAGAATTCGGCAAAATCAAGAAGCAACAAATGCAGTCAATATGAATTCATCATAATTTGAATTTAGCATTCAAAATTTATTTAGGTATGTTTGAATGTTGAATGCCGTACTTGCGAAGTGCCTAAAAATTGGAGGAAGTTGGTGGGTTAAAGTGCTTGCTATATACACACATGTTTTTTTTTGTTTGAATCGGTTTGCTCAAACCATAGTGATGTCTTGGCAAAAGGTGCGTCAAAAGGGCGACGTCAGTCGTTGTTGGTTGTTTTGTTTTGTTGACACAAATTGCATTTAGATGCCGCACGTGCACAAGGGGCGTGTGTTCACTCAAAATAGCCACATTCGGACGTGCGTCAATAAAACCTTTCAAGTCCGCTCCTTACAAGTCACGCAGCGCCCAATAAATCCTCTCATATTTGCCGCTGCCTTTAGATTGGCATCGTGAGCGCATAAGGCTTCCGCCATGAATTGCAACAACAGAACCCCCCCCCCCCCCCCCCCACTATAAAAGAATTGGGCCACAGCGAAATCTTCCGCCTGCCGTCTGTCAGCCAAGCGATAGCGCCGGTTTATAGCGGCCTTGGCTATCCTTCGAACTCTTCATGACAAGACGCTCGAGTGTGTCCGCATGTTATTTGTCACCACCACACAAAATCCACTAGAGTGAGCGCTGTGCGCGTATATTGTATACCTACCTATTTCTTGCCACCTAACTCTGGCCTCAATTTTTTGGGCAACCCTCTATTAGAGGAGCAGGGGCGACTGTATCCTGTGCCTATGTTCTTAGAGCAGTTATACGAAAACATATTTGCGCCACTTGTTGATGCAAATGAGGCGTTTGGTCAGATGTACTTCCGCCAGGCAGCGCCCACACACGTAGCGCGGCATTTCAAGTCGCACGTTTGCGTCTGCGCAGCATATTCGGTGCACACCTTCATAATGTAGTCCATACAATGTCGCGGCTCGCTTGAGTAATCCAATCCAGTTTGGAGATTAGGTGTTAATAATCTGCGCCTGCAGCCCTCGTCTTCAAGGGTTTTCCCATCCAACGTTTTCATTAGCGTCTAGGACATCAAGCAAGGAGACATGAGGCCGCTGGTTCACCTCGTTGTGGCTGTTATCGTGCTGGCGGTGCACCTGCTGGGCGCCTGTCTGCAGCTCGCGCTCCTCGCAGCAATTCTCAGACACCTGGTGTGTTTGACTGACATTCAGCAGCCAAGAGAGCCACTGATTTGACTGTCGACCGTGATGTACCTAATGCAATATTGCAAAATGTAATTCTGTAGGGATGTCCTGCATCTTGTTAGCAAACTACAGCTTGCACGACACAAGTATACTGTACCTGACGAATTGCAAACAACTACAGGTTTAGACTTTAACCAACTGCTCTTTTTTGAAGCGTGTTGCTGCATGTTTAGCCCCAAACACGTGGCTTGTTGTACCTTTGAAAGTTTCAACCGGTACACGTGTACACGTGTCCTTGCAGGAGTGGCGGCACAACTCGGCGCTGGTGCTCATCTTGAGTCTGGCCGTGTCAGATTTGATCTTCTGCGTAGGCGGATCTTGGGGCTGCGTGGAGTCGATCGCCCGCGGGCCGCTCTTCGCCCTCTCGCCCATCGTCGTCGCCTTCTTTGAACACGGAAGCTACGTCACCTTTACGGTATGCAAATTTACACTGAGCGAGGCGTGGGCACACTTGACATTGCAATGCAACTACAACGGATTATTGCGCATTGGGGGGGGGGGTCGACATTACTGAAAGCACTTTGGGAAACCAAAACCTCCAGTTTTCCAAGGAATGACTTTGTCAGGCTCACATGTCGCTCATGGCGTTCCATCGGCTCGTGGCCGTCAAGTACCCGTCTCGATTCAACAGTTTCTGGACTGTCGAGAACGCGGGCAAGGGGGTGCTTATCTGCTGGATATTCGGATGGACCTTCACCGTCGTCAGACTCAGCCTCAGGGCCTTCCCCCAGTGGGTCAACGAGAACATCGCGATCGTGCCATCAGGCGGGGTCTTGGACAAACTGACGTGCGTAAGCAAGTTAAATGGATTCACAGGCATGCCCTCAGTTCCTGTCCCCAGTCCCCAGTTCCAACTCAGCGAGCGAGGAACTGAGCACGCTAGAAACTGGTGAGCGAGGAACTGGCGGCAAACCAATTTAAATACACATCCTTCAACAGCGAATGCCTTGGAAAGTGCATACTCTTCTCTACCTGGGGCCTCGTTGGGACTGGGAGTCGGGAGATGCATCTATTAAGGAAAAATTTGCAGGCAGCTGCAAAAAAGGGGAATATGTGACTTCCGTAGAGCTGAAGTCCACTTTGAAAAAAGATTGTATAAATAAGAGCATTGCAGTGGAGTCCACTTTGAAAAACGATTGTATAACAGCATTGCAGTTGATGTGGAGTCCATTTTGAAAAACGATTGTATAAGAGCATGCAATGGTATGAACAATCAATTTGCTTGTCACATATTCGGCGTTTTTAGCGCTCGCTACATGATGACAGAATACAGTGGCACTTAGCATACTAGGAAAAGCGCATATCTACCTACGCACACACACACACGCGCACACACGCACGTACGTACATAGACACTCAAATATTTTGTAAGTTGGAAATGATGATCCAATGAATAGAATATTTTGATTCTACCACAGTTCGAATTACGATACCTACAAATTGTTCTATTCTGCAAACATACGTGCAGTCTGGAATTGGGATAACTGATTCTTTGAAGCACAGTAACAGAAATTTGTTGTGTTAATGGATGGAGAATATGCACAACAGGCACTTCAGGTATAATTTAAGGAGCTGTTCTACAAACACAATCTACATTACCGTTTTGAAACTTATCATTTACCTGTCCTTTGAGAATCCGTAATCAGCAGCATCGAAATACATACCACACCACACCAAGAGTCCAGTTGCGCTTATGGTTTTTAGTTCTATCTGCAATGTGCGTAGGGCAGTGGTGTGTGTCACTTTTAGCTGGGCAACAGTGATGTCACTAGAATGACTGTTGTCCGAAATCAAATATGCCAAAACAGCTCACGCTAAAAACGCCGAATATGTGACAAGCAAATTGATTGTTCATACCATTGCATGCTCTTATACAATCGTTTTTCAAAATGGACTCCACATCAACTGCAATGCTGTTATACAATCGTTTTTCAAAGTGGACTCCACTGCAATGCTCTTATTTATACAATCTTTTTTCAAAGTGGACTTCAGCTCTACGGAAGTCACATATTCCCCTTTTTTGCAGCTGCCTGCAAATTTTTCCTTAATACAGTGTTTTTTCGTATTGATATGTACGAAATGTGCTCCCACGCGTGCACGGATTTCGAGTGCAAACAAGGTGCACCCACACAGGGGGCGTGAGTTTCCCTACCACAGTAGCATACATGTAACCGGGTTTTTGAAGTGGGTGGGGGGGGGGGGACGCCAGAGACCATTCTGTGGGGGGAGGGGGTGTTGTAGCCGAAACGTCGTATTAAATGTGTACAGTGTACAAGTTCAAAACTGTAGAATTTCTTTACAAACACCTTCCTTCCTGGGCAACGTCTCGAACACCAAGGACGTGCTGCAACTCCTCGAGTTACAGAATCAGGGGCTGAACACCAGCGAGTGGCGCATGACGCGCTCGTTACCCCAAGCCCGACCACGAGGACGCCACCACAACCAGCATGCTCGTTGAGGACGCGTCCTATGCGACCCTCTGCGCGGCCAAGATGGTGGTCAACTACGGCGTGCGTGCGTGCGTGCATGCGTGCGTGCGTGCGTGCGCGCGTGCGTGCATGCGTACGAAAGTGCGTGCGTGCGTGCGTGCGTGCGTGCGTGCGTGCGTGCGTGCGTGCGTGCGTGCGTGCGCGCGTGCGTGCGTGCGTTCGTGCGTGCGAGAGTGCGTCAGTGCGTGCTTGCGTGCGTGCGTGCGTGCGTGCGTGCGTGTGTGCGTTCGTGCGAGAGTGCAGGCGTGCGTGCGTGCGTGTGTGCGTGCGTGCGTGCGTGCGTGCGTGCGTGCGTGCGTGCGTGCGTGCGTGCGTGCGTGCGTGCGCGAGTGCGTGCATGCGAGAGTGCGGGCGTGCTTGCGTGCGTCGGTGTGTGCGTGCGCGCATGCAAGAGTGCGGGTGGACGTGCGTGCGTGCGTGCGTGCGTGCGTCAGTGCGTGCGTGCGTGCGTGCGTGCGTGCGTGCGTGCGTGCGTGTGTGTGTGTGTGCGTGCGTGCGTGCGTGCGTGAATGTGTGCCTTGTGAGGTTGCACATGAGAGTGCACATCCCAAAAGCACTTGAAGTCAGCCAAAAAACATTTTAACATCTGAAAAGAAAAACGAAAAAACTGAAAAAAATGCAGGGTGGTTCATGGGAACAACATGGGTGGGGCAGGAAGGGACACTGGGGTAACGCAATATTGATTGGTTTTTAAGAGATGGCAGAGACGCCAGCGGGAGTCGAACCCGCGACCTCTCGATTTGTTGTCCAAGACGCAACATTACTAAGTGTTCCGGATCTCAAGATTGTGGGCATTTAGGAAGAATCCATTTGGGGGATTAATTTCTGATTGTATACAGCATATGTTTGCAAAGTTTCATGCCGATTAATTTAACAAAAAAATTATAAAAAAAAAAATTAAAAATAAAATCATTTTTCGAAGGTTCAGGAGCTCATATCTCATTATCCAGTGATGAAACTTTAAAAACATTGACCACCGATGACTCGCCTTGACGTATTGTTCACGAAAATAAAAAAAAATTGGGGGTTTACATGGCATTTTTTGGAGTTTTACTCTTGTCGGAACTATAAAAAAAAATCGCCATTGTCGATATAGACACTGGTCGCGCCCAATTTGTTGAAAGTACAATGCTACATGTCTAGGCGATCAACTTTCACCATTATAGCAAATCTCTGCGATGAGCGGTTGAGGCGCCTATAGCGCACAAAATTTTGGCCAAAAAAACGACTATGTCCAAAAAAACGGGGAAAATCGGCCATAACTCAACACTGGTAGGACCTAGAGGCAAATGCTTTGCATGTTGAAAATGCCATCATGGGTCGCGCTTACACGCCAAGTTTCAGGCCAATCGCTCTTGGCGTTCGCGAGCGGCGCTCCAAAAAAGTGGCAGAGAACATGAAAAAAAAAGACGCGTTTGCGAACAATCTTTTTTCAAAGTGGACTTCAGCTCTACGGAAGTCACATATTCCCCTTTTTTGCAGCTGCCTGCAAATTTTTCCTTAATACAGTGTTTTTTCGTATTGATATGTACGAAATGTGCTCCCACGCGTGCACGGATTTCGGGTGCAAACAAGGTGCACCCACACAGGGGGCGTGAGTTTCCCTACCACAGTAGCATACATGTAACCGGGTTTTTGAAGTGGGTGGGGGGGGGGGACGCCAGAGACCATTCTGTGGGGGGAGGGGGTGTTGTAGCCGAAACGTCGTATTAAATGTGTACAGTGTACAAGTTCAAAACTGTAGAATTTCTTTACAAACACCTTCCTTCCTGGGCAACGTCTCGAACACCAAGGACGTGCTGCAACTCCTCGAGTTACAGAATCAGGGGCTGAACACCAGCGAGTGGCGCATGACGCGCTCGTTACCCCAAGCCCGACCACGAGGACGCCACCACAACCAGCATGCTCGTTGAGGACGCGTCCTATGCGACCCTCTGCGCGGCCAAGATGGTGGTCAACTACGGCGTGCGTGCGTGCGTGCATGCGTGCGTGCGTGCGTGCGCGCGTGCGTGCATGCGTACGAAAGTGCGTGCGTGCGTGCGTGCGTGCGTGCGTGCGTGCGTGCGTGCGTGCGTGCGTGCGTGCGCGCGTGCGTGCGTGCGTTCGTGCGTGCGAGAGTGCGTGCGTGCGTGCGTGCGTGCGTGCGTGCGTGCGTGCGTGCGTGCGTGCGTGCGTGCGTGCGTGCGTGTGTGCGTTCGTGCGAGAGTGCAGGCGTGCGTGCGTGCGTGTGTGCGTGCGTGCGTGCGTGCGTGCGTGCGTGCGTGCGTGCGCGAGTGCGTGCATGCGAGAGTGCGGGCGTGCTTGCGTGCGTCGGTGTGTGCGTGCGCGCATGCAAGAGTGCGGGTGGACGTGCGTGCGTGCGTGCGTGCGTGCGTCAGTGCGTGCGTGCGTGCGTGCGTGCGTGCGTGCGTGCGTGCGTGCGTGCGTGCGTGCGTGTGTGTGTGTGCGTGCGTGCGTGCGTGCGTGCGTGAATGTGTGCCTTGTGAGGTTGCACATGAGAGTGCACATCCCAAAAGCACTTGAAGTCAGCTAAAAAACATTTTAACATCTGAAAAGAAAAACGAAAAAACTGAAAAAAATGCAGGGTGGTTCATGGGAACAACATGGGTGGGGCAGGAAGGGACACTGGGGTAACGCAATATTGATTGGTTTTTAAGAGATGGCAGAGACGCCAGCGGGAGTCGAACCCGCGACCTCTCGATTTGTTGTCCAAGACGCAACATTACTAAGTGTTCCGGATCTCAAGATTGTGGGCATTTAGGAAGAATCCATTTGGGGGATTAATTTCTGATTGTATACAGCATATGTTTGCAAAGTTTCATGCCGATTAATTTAACAAAAAAAATATAAAAAAAAAAATTAAAAATAAAATCATTTTTCGAAGGTTCAGGAGCTCATATCTCATTATCCAGTGATGAAACTTTAAAAACATTGACCACCGATGACTCGCCTTGACGTATTGTTCACGAAAATAAAAAAAAATTGGGGGTTTACATGGCATTTTTTGGAGTTTTACTCTTGTCGGAACTATAAAAAAAAATCGCCATTGTCGATATAGACACTGGTCGCGCCCAATTTGTTGAAAGTACAATGCTACATGTCTAGGCGATCAACTTTCACCATTATAGCAAATCTCTGCGATGAGCGGTTGAGGCGCCTATAGCGCACAAAATTTTGGCCAAAAAAACGACTATGTCCAAAAAAACGGGGAAAATCGGCCATAACTCAACACTGGTAGGACCTAGAGGCAAATGCTTTGCATGTTGAAAATGCCATCATGGGTCGCGCTTACACGCCAAGTTTCAGGCCAATCGCTCTTGGCGTTCGCGAGCGGCGCTCCAAAAAAGTGGCAGAGAACATGAAAAAAAAAAAAGACGCGTTTGCGAAACATTTTTGGAACTACTGACCCCATTCAGTAAAACAAGGAAACGCGTTATGGCGCGTTCGATGCCCCAGAAGAAGGCGGTTTATTTGAGCCATAACGCGCCGAAATCCGTTCAGGCAATCAAAAGTTATAGGCGATCGAAAATTCAAAAACCCGCATTCAGAAGTCGTCACATATTAGGGTTGTACGCTGACGCGTACACCCTGATAAATGGTGCATCAAATGCATCAGAACGATGTGACAATCCAAAACCCCGCAAAGAAGCGTTCACCGTCTCTGTGACCACTGAGAATGACAGCGAAGCGCCGATTGACTATATGAATCCCGACTTCTGGAGTGTCGGCAACTTCAGTCGTACCGAGAGCGCATTCTCAACAGTGGGAACGCTGCTGCCTCTCACCATGTACCTTATGCTCGTCGTGGAGTTGGGACGCCTAAAGAAGAGACGTCTGCGACTGGGACTGCACAGTCAGCAGGAGATACTGCAGCAAACTGATCAGCCAAAGGCGAAGCACGTTCCAAGGGAGCAGGGTGGACAAACGAGAATTTGAGAACATATTTTTGGATATTCATAATCATCTGTTTGATAGAGTTTTGTGGGTGGGTGAACAGTACATGTACGCAGTAGTGCTCCATCATACAATCTTCTTTATTTGAAAGACGCTGTTGTTCGAACATAAAAGCGCAAAGTCCGTGATATCGGAAGGTCCACCGCTCCCTCGAGGGCGTCAATTGCCCTGTCGCTCTCTGACTCTTCAGTTTTTCTTGATCGTCTTGGTCTACCTTGTGATGAGCGTGTGCTATCTCACTTCGGTGCAGCTACAGCTCGACTTTCCGCTCCTGTACCTCTGTAGCGTCATGAGCGCCGTCAACTTTTCCATCAATCCTCTGATCTACTACGCTTACAACCGACCGATCCGGTGAGAAAAATCGATAAAGCTCCATTTCGATATTGGTCGTCAACAGAAATCGTAAAAACGTGTACAAATGTCATTAAATCCGAGTAATGTTGCTTTTATTTTTGCAGCGCCGCTTGCCTCACGCTTTTCGGATTTCGAAAGCCCACTTCGGCAACGGATGACATTGGCACTTCGCAGCTGCGCTGGCGGCGCCCACTTTCCAATAATGCTCCTCAGATTTTCAGCGGTAATAGCGGTAATTTCAGCGGTAATTTTCAGCGGTTTTCAGCGGTAATTTCAGCGGTAATTTGAAAAGTTACCTAGGTGTTGCAATGTTTTAGTTTTTGAACAAACTGAATTTTAGAGACGTCAACGAGGCAGTCCATAACCAGTTGGAACGTCGAACTGCGCCAGGGGGCGCCACATGCGAGTCTCAAACGGGTGGTTGTCGCCGAAATTGTTGAAGTCACAAGTTCAAGTTCGCCAATGGTGCGTGAGGGGTACTCACATGCAACAATTTGTAATCACGAAACCGTTTTTCCTTGGGTAATTTTCATTCCCCTTTTTTCGTGTTGATGCAGTTTCGTTTATTTAAGAGACTTCGGCACTTTGTTTTGAGAACAGAAACAGTCTACACAGGATTCCGAGAATTACACGCCTTGACATTCGAGATCAAACTTTGGATGGTTAAGAATGTTTTGATTAAGAGAAAAAATAAAGCAGCAGCAGCCTCTGCCACCACAAAAGACCGTCAGCTTGTGACTTCGTTCGAAGTTCCGCAACATAAAAAGAAACAAGACTAAAAGTTGAAAACCTTACATACCGTAATGCGTTCAGTGTTTTGGTTTTTACGCACCCACCTGTAATTGTACGGTAAACAGTGTTCATTTCAACCTCAAATTGTCAAAGCGTGCAATTTTGGTACTACCCTACACGAGGAGTTGTCATGGTTTAAACATCTTGCTACGAAACGCCCCCCAAACTTTGACCAGTGTTTTTTGGTGTTCAAAATTGCGTCACACAACTGCTTTTGCAGAGAGTGAGATCGCGGCATTCAAGGCTGGGGGCATTTGGGTGGCCCACCCTGTGTGTGTAACCCACTTAAATTAATTAATTAATGCATGTGATTCAGATTGATCATCCTCAGAGTGATCCAGCTGCTCTGTACGATTCGGTGTCAATCAAATTTGAAGAGGGCGACGTACATCTGTGAAAGTCTTTTGTGCGAACTGTGCGGACCGTTCTGTTGGTGATTAATGTTATGTGATGCGGTGAAAACAGTCCTGCCACAACCATGAGCGCTGGCCGCACATGTGGCGAAGTCTCAACTAAACAACGGCGTTGTACATAGATGTGTATATATAATATTGCAAGAATTTCATGGTACATACACTCTGTTGGAAGGTGTTCCGCCAGATTCACACACACACACACACTCCTACGCGTCCACTTGAGTGCTTGCGCAGTTTTACTGCGTTCGACCTACTTTATGTACCGGTTTCTAAGCTTTGGACACTTCGCTGATGGCTTACTGTGATGTATGGCACTTGTTCATACGTGGAAAAAATACAAAAGTTACGTATCTTATCAAAAAATACCGTATTTAAAAAAAATACCTAGGTCAGTCCAAAGTCAAAACGTATTTTTACCAACCACCAACAGTCATTACGTAGATATACCTATGAACGCTTTGGTACGTGTCAACGCTGTTACAACGGTAGGTACAGTATAGTGTACGTTACTGCATGGAGAGCTTTCTTCTACGCGTCATAGAATGCACCATGTCTACGTTTGTCTGCTCGTTATTAGACGGTGCCATTCATTGCCTCCATCGATGCGTCTATAATTGGGGAGCTTCCGCCTATTAGGCAGCTTCCTGTTAAGCTAACGATGTTTTTTTAACAACTGAAGCAGACACACCCTAGCGTGGCGCCGCTTACGCACACCACTTACGCGGCGCATACACACACTGGGCGGTGTGGTGAGTGATTCACCTTTATATTTTCATCAACATCGGTACATACATATATAGCCGCCACTGAGCTGCAAGCAAGAATACCTACCTAGCACCCGATACTGTTTTGTTGGCTGATCCAAACTTCAGCCAGCAAAAGTTTTGATTTTTGAACAGATGATGGATTGACTGACTGATGAGCTTGGCAGTTTTGTCACACGCGCGTTTTAACAGTGGGCGCTGTGCGCGTGTGCTGCGTCACATTCATTGAATTCAGCTACCGGTATAGGTATATACTAGCCGCTACAACTCAGGACACCTCCTACAAAGTGCTCAGAAGCGATTCAGTATCAATATTGTTTTCAGTAGTGACTCATCATCAATACAATGCATCACAAAATCATGTTGCGAATGCGAATGAATGAAAAGCAACCATGACGAATCTGTAAAGTGCTGCAGCAAAAGCCAAAGGAAGTCAACCAATGCAAACAATGTACTTCTGCAATACAGGAAAACATTTCACCTTTTTGTTGTAATGCTTTACTCTCACATCATTACATCTCCAGTCATTACATTCGATAGTAAAAATTGGGCACTATACCATCTTGAGCAGACACGCCATAAATACTATAGTGTGGCAGCGGGCTAATTCTTTTAATCAGCCCTTCAGAGCCAGCCAATAAGAATTGGCTTGGCTTTGGAATAGCTTACCATAAATCCTCCAAATGGTGGCACTATACTTTCAACCTCACTCTACCTGGGGCACTATTGAAATCTTTTTGCTTTTTTAAGGTGATTAACAGTTTAAAGTACCTGGAATGTCATTCATTAATGGCCGTAGCTGTGTACTAGGGATGAGCACGGGCCTGCACTTCTCGGCCCGGCCCGGCCCGCCAGATAGTCCGGCCCGTCCCGGCCCGGCCCGCACCCTCAAAATCCAGGCCCGGCCCGGCCCGGCCCGTCCACCTGCTCAATATCGCAGGCCCGGCCCGGCCCGGCCCGCAACACGAAATAAGTACAGTCACTACAGTGTACAATTTACTGAAATACCGTATGCCAATTGGCGTGATTTACTTAACGGAATGGAACATCCACCTCTCAGAATCGCAGTTCACAACCATTTTACGGCCTTTGCACCATTTGAGCGCGAAAGACGCGCGTCATAGAATACAAAGTTGCTAATACGGTGCAGAATAGTCGCCGATACTTGCAATGCATTACATAGGTAGCTATCTACGTTGGCCAGCCAAGAACGTCCGGCCCGGCCCGGCCCGGCCCGCACCCTCAAAACGCAGGCCCGGCCCGGCCCGGCCCGCAAAACGGGCCTGGAATTCCGGCCCGGCCCGGCCCCCCGGCCCCGCCCGGCCGGGCCGGGGCGGGCCGGCCCGGCCCATGCTCATCCCTACTGTGTACACACCACTTCTACATCATTGCTTGATTTGTGTCTCTGTATAACACAAATCGTGTGGAACTTTTTGCCCCGGGGGCACTATTGGGGTGGGGGGCTTCTACTGGAATATGAAAGTGTACCTCGGCTGAAAATTCTAACCTCGGCTTGGAATATGAAAGTTATTTTTGTGATCTGCATGGTTGCTCACATATGTATGTTCATGTTCATTTTTCACCATCAACTTGCAACATCAACCAGTTGTGATTATGTTCAATGCATCGTGTCTTGTGATCAAAATATCGCATTGGAAAACGCATGTGAGATTCGTGATCAGCATGGTCGACTATATAGCTCCGATAGTTTCAGCTAAATCCACATATGTTTGACAAAACACGTTTGTTCAAATTGCATAACTCATGGATTATGGTAAATTTCGCAAATGTTTCCCCTAAATGATGGTAAGATGTGCCAAGAAAGCTGCCCACAAAAATTCAGCTCAATCCATCCAGCGCAACTAACCCTCTGGACTGTGTTGCAGTCAAACAGACAAAGTGCTTTAGTAGTACAAGTTTTTATAGCGTTAACACCTGCAAAACAAAATAAAAAAAATCATAAAAAGTCAAAGGTTTTCATAGCATGAACACCTGCAAAATAAAAAAAGTAATCAACAAAAAAGTTACATAGTTTTTATGCAGAGGTTTGAACCCAGGACCTCATACGTAGTAACCACTACACTACACCATAACCACTACACCATTGATCTGTGTAAAAGCACGTTCATGTGAGTGTGTGAACATATGTGAGCAACCATGCAGATCACAAAAATAACTTTCATATTCTGAGCCAACGTACCGTAAATCCTCAAATAGAAGCCCCCCTACAATAGTGCCCCAGGAGCAAAGAGTTCCACATGATTTGCACTATACATGGACACAAATCAAGCAGTAGTGATGTAGAAGGGGTGTGTACACAGCTACGACCATCAATGGATGACATTCTAGGTACTTTAAACTGTTAAACACCTAAAAAAGTGCAAAAAGATTCCAATAGTGCCCCCAGGTAGAGTGAGGTTGAAAGTATAGTGCCCTGGGGGCAGTATTGGAGAATTTATGGTTAGCTATTCCAAAGCCAAACCAATTCTTATTGGCTAGCTCTGAAGGGTTGATTAAAACTATTAGCCCGCTGCCACAGGCACACTATAGGATTTATGGTGTGTCTGCTCAAGATGGTATAGTGCCCAATTTTTACTATCGAATGTAATGACTGGGGATGTAATGATGTGAGAATAAAGCATTACAACAAAACAGGTGAAATGTTTTTCTGTATTGCAGATGTGCATTGGTTGCATTAGTTGACTTGCTTTGGCTTTTGCTGTAGCACTTTACAGATTCGTCATTGTTGCTTTTCAACTGAGCATTCACAACATGATTTTATGACACGTATTGATGATGAGTCACTACTGAAAACATTAAACATAAATACTGAATCACTTCCGAGCACTTTGTAGCAGGTGTCCTGAGTTGTAGCGGCTAGTCATATACTGGTATACACATGAATGGCATACCTGGAGTACGTGAATGCTACACTGAACGTCTGGAACGTGTTGGGTTGTTTACGCCCTGCTGAGCAATCGATTGGGAAGACGCCAAAGAATCATTTCACTAATGGAAATTTGTTTCGCATCTGTTGCAATTGACTCGTGCGCACGCGGAGTGCGTGCAGGTTTCAGGTTTTAGGTAGGTATGGAGGTTTTCGAACTAGGGTCAGGTGTTCCCCATCTTATGATGCATTTAAATTGGCGTGTGAAGCCTTTTGCAGACCATTGGGATTTGACGCGAGGAAATTATGGAGAAGAGCAATTTGGGTTGGGAGGGTTGGGCGAGGGCTGCTCAAGGGGGAGGGGGAGGGGGCATGGGAAAGCACTTGACACGCGACTAGTCCGAGCGGAGCGGACGCCCTAGCCCGGGATCCATGCGCGCCTTCTAGCATTGCTGGTTAAAAAATTGCGTCGTCTACGTGTCACCACAGGGATTCGGAGTCGAGATGAGAAGTGCGGTGCACCACGCGGTGGCCACGATCGTGCTGGCCGTGCATCTGTTGGGCGGCGCTCTGCAGGCGACCCTTCTCGCTGCCCTCCTCAAGCATTTGGTGCGCGCGAGTTTGCAACTGGACTGGACTGGACTGGACGTTTTATTCGGACAACCCTTTACACAGCGTAGAGCCGTACACCGTTGTGACAATTGTGACAACTGGACATATTGCATTGGATATCAGCTTAATGATTTGTGCAACGCACCAAACGGCGGTTGATCTATACAACCAGAACCGCAAACAGTTCACGACCATCATTGTAGCAAGAGAGTACAGCAAGCGAACAGAAAGCAAGCACACAAAAAGCGAATTAATGTTTTTTTTCCGAAATTGGTGTATGCTCGGCCACGCCGTAAATTAGGTAGGGCTTGCACCCCGATGCTGTGCCTTTGCGCCAGAACGGTTCCTACCCGAGAGGGGAGGGGCTTTGGGGCCTTCCATAATTCTCAGACGCAGACGCAACTCATACAGTGCTGCGTTGTTTCAGGACTGGCGTCGGAATTCCGCTCTGGTGCTGATTCTGAGTCTGGCACTGTCTGACCTGATCTTCTGCGCGGGCGGCACTTGGGGCTGCGTGGAATCGATTCTCGGAAGGCCGCTCTTCAGTCTGTCGCCCATTGTTGTGGCCTTCCTCGAACACGGCACCTATACGACGTTTACGGTGGGCGACTGCGCGGTTGATATGGGCGTTATTGCATCTATTCAAGCAAATCTGCGAAAATTGTAGGCACTTGTGTTGTACATACATTGTTCGCTAAACTGGACGTCAAAACGTCAAAGGTACACCTTACACAGACCCTCCTTACGCGTACCTGTACATTGAGTCGAGCGCAAACTACTTGCTTATTGGAGGCTGTGCAGTATTGGACGGGGTTGGTGGGTGCAAATCACCAGGGGAGGTTATCGCTGTTGAGGGGGAGGGGGGGGGGGTCAGTAATTGCTGATTCTTGCATACGCGGCCTTATTCGAGAAAGCGCATGGTCAATCCGACAGGCTCACCTCTCAGTGATGGCGCTGCATCGTCTCGTGGCCGTCAAGTATCCCTCTCGTTTCAACACGTTCTGGACTGCGCATAACGCCGCAAGATTCGTGCTCTCTTGTTGGATTTTCGGCTGGGCTTTCACCGTCTTCCGACTCTCTGTGAGAGCCTTTCCGCAGTGGGTGGTCGAGAAAATCGCGATTGTGCCGTCTGGCGGGGATTCTTGGCGATTCGTGGAGCTTTTGAAGCTAGTTTTAGCTAATGTTTTTAATCTTAAAAGCCAAAGTTTTAAAGTTAAACTTTTAAAAAATTTAGAACAACATTCTAATGCTTTTTTTGTTGAAAAAACATCTGTCGAACTTACATCAACCAACTGCGGCCGCAAATCCCCGTAAAGAAGCGTTTACGCGCGGACCAGCTGGGCAAAACCTTAGCGAGACCAGACTGGGCTACCTGGAGCCGGATTTCTGGAGCGTGTCCAGCTTTAGCATTCCTGAGAGTTTGCTGTCAGCGATTGGTACGCTGCTGCCCCTGTCGATGTACTCAATGCTCTTTGTGGAGATCGGCCGACTCAAGAAACGACGTCTACGACTTGGACTGCGAACCAGAAGACAAAACCAGCCCCTAGCAGTCCAGACGGACCATAGCCAGCCGGTGCCAGGGAAATTGCTAGCAATCTTTAGAATACGGTTCACTCACATGAGCAGCAGCGCGCGCGCGCGCACGCACGCACGCACGCACGCACGCAACTCTGGTTGTGTTAGCAAATTTCCCAAGGGCGCCCTCTACCCAACCGATCTCTGACGCTGCAGTTCTTCTTAATCGTCCTGGTCTACCTTGTGTTGAGTCTCTCCTACCTGACTTCTGTGCAGCTTCACTTGGAATTCCCCTTCATGTACATCTGCAGCGTCATGAGCGCCGTCAACTTCTCCATCAATCCCATCATCTACTTCGCGTACAACAGACCGATTCGGTAACAGCGTTATTGAAATCAATGACGTTCACGTGTATGCAATAAATATATTCCACTAGTAAAATGTTTTCAGCGTGTAGGAACTTGGCATACAAGTATTGCTTTTCAGCGCTGCGTGCTTTGCACTCTGCGGGGCTCCAAGAGTCACTTCGCCAAAGAGCGGCAAATGGGCCTCCACGTCGCGACGAGCTGCTTCCTACAATCAATCATTAGTCATTGGTACAGAACATTTGAAAAACTTTAATCTCCGTTCTACCGTACATTTCACCACATCGACTTTTAGCCCAGACGTTCTCAAAACCGTTGTTAATGGAAGGCAGCGACAGATCTCGGCGACGACTCAAAGTGTCCGAAGAGGCGGCGGTTGTGATAATCACTGCAGAAGTTAGAAGTTCGGAATCAGTAGTGGTGGGTGTAATTCAAACGTCAATCGTCAACGTATACAACATACATACGAGGTTGATATTAGGATATTTTACAGACGGCACCAGCTGAGGATGATATGGCAATCAAATTTGAAGAGGGTGATACTCGTCTCTGAAGTCGTCAGCACGTGCTCATCGATTAGGGCAGCGATGGCATATTGGCAGAGAACCGGCCTTTTGAGCGCACGGTTTGGGTTCGATTCATGATGGACCCACTGAGGAACTTCCCTGTCAATAGATTTTCTCTCGCTGTCGCTCCCTATGTTTCAGATAGCCTTCTTCCATTTTTGGCGGCCAGTGAGTTGCCAGTCTAATTTAAGAACGCCCCTTTCAGTGAACGCCCCCCCCCCTCCCTCCAATGAACGCCCAGGGTACAGGGTGGGTTAAAAAAATGAACTATAAAATGAAAAAAATCATTGGGGGATTCCCTAAAGGTTAATCGCACGAACTACGGGCGAAGTGGGGGCCATGTTGACACCGAATCGTTGTGATATTCTGCGGTCTGTGATAATCAGCAGAAATGGAACACGCCTTACAAGCGCAGTATCTACCACCAGTATCCTCATGTAATGTTCGCGTCGTATTGGCACAACGTCTGCCCATAATGCCAACCGGTTCGTGCTGTAGTTTCCCATCACTCGATCGCAAGACCGTGAATGCGTGGTTTATCACTGGTGTATGCAGATACATAGATCACATCACTTTGCTTATCATTCAGGAGCCAACTGTAATTGTTGCACTTTCAGTTGTCATTCAGCTGCAATTTATGAAGCCGGTGGCACACAAGATCGAGAGCCCCAGTTTATTTATAAACTTATATAAGCGTATTGCTATATTGAACTTAACGCGATGCCTTCTCGGCGGCTCGTTTTCTTGTGGAAGGATGCGGTACTTCAGTCGGAATCTCAGCGCCGGTGTTTGGACGAGTGAGGGATTCTTCACATTCTGCCGGGATGCGACAAGAATCAGTTTCAGATTTCCAGTTTGAGATACATAACTTAAATGAAAAATAAAATTAAATGCAAAATACATTAAATGCGAAATTAAATGTAAATTTGTCACAATCCGGCCCATAAGATACGGGTCGGCGACTCGAGCGAGTACGATGGCCACATTTCTCGCGGAAATCCTCGACCAATCGAAACCTGGACCGCACTCCCTGAACGGCTGCTAATCAATTGCAATCGTATTCGTCCAATGTGCAGGGTAGGCCACAGCGAGAGCACAGAGTAGGCCAGGGTACATCACTTCAGTGTTTGATTGACTCCGGCGAAACGCAAGGAAGGTGCATCAATCTGTATGCACATACCGTAAACCCTATAATTAGCCCCCCGGGGGCCTATTTTCCCGTCGGGGGCCGAAGGGGGGAAAAAAAAAAGGGGGGGGGAAAAGAGGGGGGGGGGGGGCAAAGAAGGGGGGGGGCATAAAAACGGGGAGTGGGGGAGGGAGAGGAGATGGGGGGAGAAAAAGGGGGGGGGAGGCGAAATAAAAAAGGAAAAGGCCCCGCACACACGCACTCGCACACCCACACACCCCCCCCCCCCCCCCCACCCACGCACCCCGCGTACACACACACACACACACACCCACACACACACCCACAGACAGAGAAACTGGGCGTTGAAGGGAGAGGGGGGGGGGGGGGGGGGGGGGAAGGGGGGGGGGGGGGGGCAAACAAAAAGAGGGGGGGGGGGGGGGTAGAATAATGGGGGGGGGGGGGGAAAGGGGGGGGGGGGGGGAAAGGGGGTACATGTGTGGATTGTGGAACCCGGTTGCTCAGTCTAAATTTAGAAGGTTATTCCCACACCAGGGGGTTGATAGGGAGAGTGGGCTTACGGTTTTGTCTGGCTTGACCACAGCTGTTACCGTACGCACAATTCTACCTGTAGCCCGTGCTATCGAAGTAGCGGCCTACGCGGTACTCGAGGTAGGCGAGGTGGCAGAAGTAGTCGTCATCGGTAGGCTGAAGTTTGGGCTCGGCATAGAGTTCTACAGCTTGATACAGCTCAATGGTTTGTCCCGGCGGCGCCTGCAGGCAACATTCGTTGTGTCAATCAACGATTGACTGGACAACCACCGGACCGTCACTTGAATAGGACAAACTCTGTCTGTCCTGAATATGGTGGTGAGTGGTGTGCGTTCACCACGATTGAATAATCGCTTCTTTTTTTCGCGCACCACAACTGGAAGGAACTGAGAGCGGGTGGCTCAATGGTCGTCGCCGTCTCAATAGCGGGTTCAACTCCCACAACGCTCGCTGAGTGATTTTTTTAAACCGTGGTACACGGACACGGACACGGACACAGCAAGAAACGCGGACACCCCGATTTATAACCGTGGGACTGTCCGTGTCCGTGTCCCACGGTTATAAATCGGCCTCGAAATAATCCGGGCAGACGGATGAAAGCTCTCATTGCCTCGGTGTAGGGCGGCCTACTCACTCACCGTGATCCTCCAAACACACAGAAGAGAGGGCTCTTCGACCTGGGGATAGCGCTTGTTCTCGAACGTCTGCCACTGCCGCGTAGCCGTCAGCTCGTTGTCGGTGGGACACGCTTCCTCGTCTGCTTTTGGGGACTGTCTCACGCACGCGCGAGCACAGCCACTGAGCCAACACGCGTAGAAAACCTTTGAAAAGTTCGCTGCAATCCCTTCCTGCGAACGGTGTCGGACAGATGCATTTCGCGCAGCCTCTAGGGTGAATGTAGCCGCCGTTCTGGCAGACCAAAGTGTCTGCACCGCTGCTGGAGCACTGCTCGTTCGAGCCTCAACACATGCTCTTGCGCAAAAGTCAATTAGAGCAATTAGTCAAAGTATGTTTTGTGCAGCATTACCATTCTTGAGCGTGCCACAGTACAGCATGTTGAGCTGTTTGAGATCGAAGAAAGACGGCTCCGCTGCTCCTGGCGTGTGACTGAATCGAATGTCCTTCAAGGTGTATCCTTGCGTCTGGCAGGTGGGACACTGCCGGACAACGTCGGCGTCCTAAGCACAGTTGGCAAGACAGCATTGCGGTGCACGCAGCCTCCTTCCTTGCGGCAGTAACACACGAGTCTGTTGTAGAACATGATCGAACCGTAGTCAAATGGAACGTCCTCCGCGCTGCAGTTTCTGTCGTCGCAGAGGCTGAACAGGCGTCCACTGGCGTTGCCGCGGCTGCTCCAAGGCTGAAACAAAAAAACTTGATCACGAATCCAGGTACTACAGTGATACCGATCTTATGGAAACAACCTAGCACATAGTGAGCAAAGAAACCAACTGTCATAATTCAACATGCGAACTGCAATAATCATTTCAATGTACTCACCACAGAACACTCTTTTAAACTTTTCAGCAGTCGAGCGTGTGAGCTCAGCAGAATCGCATACCTATGTTGCTAATAAGTTGTGTTTCCTAACAAACTTGTTTGGATCATTGACTTTTACTACTTCAATGCAAAAATGCATATACAAACATTCTATGTGCAAGCTTGCTTATCTAAGGCCATTATTACTCCACACGGTGCATCTAATGGGTCGGGTACAGTATGTATATATGGTGTGTACAGTATAGGTACGTCTAAATAGTAGTCGATGTCAGAGCGGTCCTGTTCATGGACGAAGCCAAGCGCATGAAAGAATTCGTGTAGAAGATGCGCGCGCTGAAGGTATACATCAAATGCACAGGCGCAGTATTTGTGTACTGTAACTCCTACAGTGGTGAACCACCCCCCCCCCACCCGCCAAATGAATGCCAACGGCGCTCATTGGGTGCTTTATGGTACGTGCATGTGGATGTACAGTGTGGCCCAAAACCTCACAACACATTCATGCAATTATACCGACATTGGATAGTGAGTGAGTGGCATATGTACACACAATGTTCCTAAAACATGCTTCACCTATGCTACCACTACGTATTCTGTACTGCACTGTATACCTTAACTGATTGCTCTAAAAACGCTCAAAAAAAGTCTATATCAAGACTTTCTGAATTATAGAAAATGAGCTAAAAATATGGCACACAAAATTTTGAACCTGAGTCTGCATCAGCCATTGAGTACAAAATACGTTTATAGTTTTGTTTAATGCATGGTGAATTAATAGCGCTTAAAGCTTTGGATAAATACAACTGGGCAATCCAGGCTGCCCATGCTCATCTGTAGTTGATGTGACATGTCGTGAATAGAGTGAATGACCATGTTAGACAGATTGATTGAAACCCAGAGTTGTGACATAGGCGTGGAAGAATGGAACAAATGGAATATGGAATAAACGCACCGTTATGGTAAAGTTGCCCACAGTGATAGACACAAACTGAAGGTGCTCAGACAGGTTGGCATCTTTGTATGCTGTCACAGCTTTGCTGAAGTTGTCAAAACATCAAAACATTGTTGAAATAGATGGCATTAAAATTGGTGTCACAAAATGCTGTCAAAGCTTTGATGAAGTTGTCAAAACATCAAAACATTGTTGAAATAGATGGCATTAAAAATGGTGTCACAAAATGCTGTAACAGCTTTGATGAAGTTGTCAAAACATCAAAACATTGTTGCGAAATAGATGGCATTAAAAATGGTTATTGAGTAAAGTTGCACAACTATGGTGTGCACAATTTACTCACTCATTTATTTATTTATTTATTTATTTATTTATTTATTTATTTATTTATTTATTTATTTATTTATTTATTTATTTATTTATTTATTTATTTATTTATTTATTTATTTATTTATTTATTTATTTATTCATTTATTTATTTATTTATTTATTTATTTATTCATTTATTTATTTACTCACTCACTCACTCTATCCTCACTCGCTCGCTCGCTCGCTCGCTCGCTCGCTCGCTCTCTCACTCACTTACTCACTCACTCACTCACTCACTCACTCACTCACTCACTCACTCACTCACTCACTCACTCACTCACTCACTCACTCGCTCACTCACTCACTCACTCACTCACTCACTCACTCACTCACTCACTCACTCACTCACTCACTCACTCACTCACTCACTCACTCACTCACTCACTCACTCACTCACTCACTCACTCACTCACTCACTCACTCACTCACTCACTCACTCACTCACTCACTCACTCACTCACTCACTCACTCACTCACTCACTCACTCACTCACTCACTCACTCACTCTCATGGTGCATACAATTAATTGCCTACCCCAACAGGTGGGGCGCAGTTTCGATTGGAATGAAGTTTCTGTCCTGAGTAGCACTCATGTTTCCTTTGTCAACGCGTGTAAAGTTCAGACAGGACCACTGCTCAAAATACTCTGCTGCAGCATCAGCGGCAAGCTTCAGTTGCTCATTGCCCTTCTCAGTATCATATTTGATTTCCTTGCCATAATATCGCTTTGGCTGCATTCAGCAGGTCATCAACATGTGGGTTGCAACCTTAGTTTCAACTTCTGAGATACGACCGTGCCATACCATTACGCATGTGTATCTGTGTGCAACACAATGAAAATACTCCATATTGTGAGCGTATGTGTAGCCGCTCCGATGAAAGCAGCCATTGTATGAATCGTATAATGATGCATCCAGCACAACTGTTGGCTGCTGAAGTTGACCTTCCTCTCTGCGTAAATGTTTCAGGAATTTCTCCAGAACAAAGTTTGGCAAGATCATGTTGTGAAACACTGGCGAGAGACGTTGCTTTTCATCGTCGGACAGCTGCAATTACACAAAGTCTCAGGAATTGCGCGAGAGAGTAAAACAAAACGGCTACAGGATGCAGCTTCCGCAGTCTTAGCATCGTCTCAACGATTTCCTTAGTGAGCTGCAGCCGCTGCAAAATGTTCTCTCTCGTGTATCCTTGAACCATTGCGCCACTTTCCATTGTCGCATTCCTGGACAAATACTCCAGCCAGTTGGTTTCGACAGGATCGAGATATTGTTTGAGAATGCGCGCTCTCAACTCTTCGCCAGGTGCCATGATCTCAGAGACGTAGCAGAAGAACAGCGCGATATAAACAAGCCACTGTACGCACAACATTGTCTTCACTATGGTGTGCTCAAAATGTCTTGAAGCAGAGGTGTATACAATTTGTAAGGTGCGAATTGTAAAGCAGGGATGGTACCTACTATATGTATGGGGGAGTGGAGAAAAACACCTTTGCATTACTTTCAATTCTAATGAGCTTACAGTTTGCGCTGCAGCTGCCTGAAAATCGAAAAGCAGCGACACGTCGTGGTCGAAGCGAATCAACGGACGCTCGATTCGCTGGCCGGCCACATACGCCCGACACGACACGTGCGAGACTTGCTGCGCTGCAGTAGCAGTGCGCGTCACTCCACTCACACCACACTGCTGGCTGTTTTAACAAGCGTGTTCGAGCTTCTCCAAATACTCTGCTGTAAGCCCCTCTCTAAATGTAACCCCCAGAAGTAATAGTCGGAAACAGATACCGATTGCTACACACTAGGCTGTATTCGAATTTTCTTTTCATCTCGGGCTTACATCTTTTAAGAGTACTGTAGTTTTGAGGATCACCACATGCGGTACAAAAGACATGGTACATATGAGGATTCTAAAGGGCATGTTTGGTCATGGTTCTTGTTCGGTTCAACACAGGGTTTTCGACAGCGTACGGTAGTACAGTATGCATAGGTACAATGTATCTACAGTACATACGTGTACGTGGTTGAAAACTTGAAACTTGCCAACGCAATCGTATTGGCAAAGCGCTGCGCCAGCAAAGGAACCAACACTGTCCATGGCAGTATCGATGAGCCCTTTGTAGGGCGGGTACAGAAAGGCGAAGAGCAGAGAAGCATTGTCGTTTGGCTCCCCCGTGCCCAGATGCTGCGCGGCCCTTCCAGGTCGACGGGCCAGCTTTCGGATGCGTCTGCGCTAGGAGGCGCGGCCATGAGCGCACAGACAGGCAGGCTCTTGCTTCTCGCACATTCGGCGGTCCAGACGCCGTCCTTTCGGCGCAGCAGATTCAGCCAGTCGCCCAAGTCGGCCGGCTGCTGAGCGAGACTCTCTTCGATGTCGGTCACCGAGAGCGTCGGCGCCAGCGCGCCCACGTCCGCCGCGCGCGCAGGCGCCGACCGCCTGAATACTGGCGTACATACTGGCGTTCTGGTAGGCGATGCGACTCGACCCAACGCATGGACAGACTCTATTAGTCTTCCCAAGGGGCTCGCCTGCTCGCAGTGGAGGAGGAGACGACACGCGGAAGCGTAGAACTGGGCCGCAATCCTTCCTGTCCGTCGTCAATGACTGGGTTTTTCTTTCGACATTGGGCCAGTCACGGTTTGCGGTAATAACGGGCATAGTGGAAGGTGCGTCACTGGTAAGCGACAGACTTCATGAATAGTCTAATAGCTCCCGAGAAGATCCGGGAACAAAATCTTGAAGCAGCGTCCACCGCTGGTGAGTCCATCCTCGTTCCACGCACCAGGCGGCGTTTTGGTCCAAACCATCTGCAGGTGAGTGGGTGGCGGCGTACATACATGTCCATTTGTTTGCAGAAAAATTGCTCTAGTCATTGAATGCTTCTGTAAGGAACGAGTCAGCCAGCGCCAGTGCTACTACCAGCGAAATGTTTGTGTCAATTCAAAATCAAAGTTTCTTTACTCGGTTTGTGAAATCGTGAAGAAACGAGACCACCAGCCGGCAGTCATCAAGACTGTAGCCCAAAGCAGGAGATAAGAGTACGCAGTCTGGGCCATCTTGTGGCGCATAGCGCCGCCGCACGCGGTCCAAGCCTTGCTAATGAATTGATTTTGGGCGGCGAGCGTGGCGCAGCGCGCGCTCCATGGCAACCTCTGACTACCAAACTTATCCGGAAACGACGTGATCCTGACGAAGCAATCAAATCAACCGGGTCTATTGATGCAATGTGTTGGGTTCTGTCCAAATATAGCGGCCAGCCAGTTCATTCGTCATACCGTAATAGCGTTCTTCAGATTTGTCTAGGCGAACCTATGTATTGGTTTGCCTAAGCGAACCTAGGTTTGCCTAGAACGGCGTTTGAAAACCGGCCGCAGGTCGCGCGTACTACATAGGCACGACAGTGGCGCGATGGCAAAAACATGGAGCAGAAAACATGTCTAGACGATTGGTTGGTGTATGCGATGTGGCATGCCAACTTCAGAGCACCGAAAATACATGCAATAAGATGAACCTACTATTGGGGTAGTCGACGCATTGTACCGTAAATCCTCCAATAGTGCCCCCGGGGCACTATTTTTTCAACCTCTCCTTACCCGGGGGCACTATTGGAGGGGGGGGCGGGGCACTATTGGAGGGGGGCTTCTATTATTTCAACCTAAAAATTTTGAATGGTAATGCTAGTTTCGCTGTCAAAATTGCCGATTTTTCGATGATTTTGATCACTTTTGCCACATTTAATGGTTGATTTACCGCTAATAGTTGCTGAAACGTACTATTATTGGTTAGTAGTAGTGTGTATACACGATATAAATGTACCTACCACTATATTTTTGCCCATAAATGGCACATGGCACAGCATACCCCTTACCCCCGGGGGCACTATTGGAGGGGGGGCTCTATTATTTCAACCTTGCCGTACCCGGGGGCACTATTGGAGGGGGGCTGTATTGGAGGATTTACGGTATTATGTACCCTAACATCGCAGCCAGAAATGGATATATGTAGGTCCTGCAATACAAGACTTGCTGCGTAAGCTGTGTGTGCTAAGCTGCGTGCTGCTACATACATTGTATGTGGGCGGCAGGCATATGAGCAGAAAAATACACAAGTTCTAAACGGTTTGAAGCACGATTCTAAACACATAAGCAAGCAGTTACAACAAAAGCTAAGGTGATTCTCACAGAGCGACATCTCCATCTTCAAACCTGATCAACATATCTTCAGGCTGGGCCAAGTCGCTCTAAAACTAAGCAGTACATATCTCTGCATGCTACATATGTAGTCTTAGATTTGTGTCATTTAAATGAGGTAGGTAAGTTTGATTTCTTTTAAACCAACAACGGATCTTGAAATTGAACTCGTAGCTTCCACGATCTTGATAATAACTGCTTGAGGCGTCGCATTCTCCATTCGCCGTCGTTCGAAGTCCCATCCGGTTGTCGACTGCTTCGTCGATGCATCCGCTTAAAAACTCAATTAAAAGTATGTTTTTCATTTTTTTTATTGTAGAATTTATAATTTTATTGAAAATGAAAAAATATATTTTGGAGTTAAAATCACCACTATAGAGGGTGCGCTTGTTGAACGGGGCGCGCCGCAGCTCGGAAGTGCCTACGACATCAGCTCGTGTAGGAGTGTTTCTCGGAATCCCGAAAAGGGCTAGACAAGCGGAGCTGAAACGAGAAGAAGAGTAGCAGTACACGCAGTCGTTCATCCGAGGAAGACACGCTATTCTCACCGAATGGGCCTGTTGTAGGCGTAGTAGATGACGGGGTTGATGGAGAAGTTGACCACGCCGGCCACGCTCAGGAGGTACATAAACGGAAAGCCGAGCTGGAGCTGCACGGAAGTCAGATAGATGACGCTCGCGACGAGGTAGACCAAGACGATCAAGAAGAACTGCAGCGTGAGAGACCGACTGGGATACTGACGGTCTGAAAGGAGTTGTGTGAGTGCATGCGCGCTGTGTGTGTGTGTGTGTGTGTTTGTGTGTGCGCGTGTGTGTGTGTGTGTGTGGGTGTGTGTGTGCGTGCGTGCGTGCGTGCGTGCGTGCGTGCGTGCGTGCGTGCGTGCGTGCGTGCGTGCGTGCGTGCGTGCGTGCGTGCGTGCGTGCGTGCGTGCGTGCGTGCGTGCGTGCGTGCGTGCGTGCGTGCGTGCGTGCGTGCGTGCGTGAGTGCGTGCGTGCGTGCGTGCGTGCGTTCGTGCGTGCGTTCCGGTTCGCACTTTTTCCTGAGCCGCGTTTGCCCGACTGGAGCATCTGTCGACTGAGCAATCCAAGTCGCTGGCGTCTCTTCCTAAGGCGTCCCAACTCCACGACCAACATTATGTACATGGAGAGAGGAAGCAGCGTTCCCACTGTCGAGAAGACGGTTTCAGTGGCAACAAAGCTGCCAACGCTCCAGAAGTCAGGGTCAGTATAGCCACTTGGCGTTTTGCTGTGATTTCCAGAGGTCAGCGGTGCGGTGAACGCTTCTTTGCGGGGGTTTCGTTGTAAGCTGTACGTACAGGTATGCATGCATAGCGAGCTGCAAGTGACGTTTACTAGTTGTTTGCGCCTTGTGCGACCCTTTAGGTCAGAAGATCCCAAAATCCCCGCCAGGTGGTGCGATCGCGATATTGTCGTTGACCCACTGGGGGAACGCCCTGAGGCCGAGTCTGATCACGGTGAAAGTCCACCCGAATAGCCAGCAGACGAGCACGCCCCCGCACGCGTTTTTGACAGTCCAGAAAGTGTTGAATCGCGATGGGTACTTCACGGCCACGAGTCGATGGAACGCCATCAGCGACATGTGAGCCTGTCAAAGTCATTCCTTGGTTGATGTCATAGATCAAGGTTTGCGATTGGTTCACTCAAGTCGCTTTGCAAGAGGGTGCGCACCGTGAATGTGATGTAGCAGCCGTGTTCGACGAAGGCGACGACGACCGGCGAGAGGGTGAAGAGTGACCGGCCAGCGACCGACTCCACGCAGCCCCAAAAGCCGGCCGCGCAGTACACAAGGTCCGACACGCCCAGGCTAAGGATGAGCACCAGCGCCGAGTTGTGCCGCCAGTCCTGCAAGAGACGCCACGCTGCCACGGCCAGCCAGCGCCAGCGCTAGCCAACCCCAGGGACCACGCTGAGAAGGGGCTATCGATGGGACAGTGACGAGTGACGACTGAAAACGAGTATAATGTGGAGCGCCCGTTCTTGTGGTTGGATTAAGGGCAACGCAGGAGGTCGTCGGTGGCCCATATATAGACTGTCCACCTCCATGACGCTTTCCTGTCTCGACGCACTACTAGTCACGAGGACCGCCACTAGACATTCGGAAGGACGCCATCTTGAATCTAGGGTGGCTGCACGAGCAAATCCATTGACGGGGAAGTGATCGTTAGTGGATTGGATCCATCGATAGTGACCGCCGGCGCTAGTAGGAGATGCAGAAATACATAGGAGGGTGACGACATAGTAAGAGGATATGAACATGTACCGCTACATGTACATGTTTTATGTGCATCCCAGTCCACGGCAGTGCCGCGAAAGTCACGCCAACGTGTCAACCCACGAGATGTGTGACGACAGCGACGAGCAGAGCCATCTGGAGGCCGATACCCAACAGGTGCAGCACCAAGACCAGCACGGCCGCGGCGCACCGCCTCCATGTCTTGATGCCGCTCTCGCGTCTGCTCAACTCCTTTGAAAGTCGCTTCTTGTACAAGTTGGTAGAAACTCAAAAAGTATATACGTAGGATGGGGCACGCTGGTTCAAGCAACGCTGCTCGCAAAATAAACTCGCTTGTTATTATGACGCCAGTCGCGCAATTAGATTCTCCATGCAAACAGGAATTGTTGCCAGTTGAATAGCGCTGGGAAACATCGTCATTAGTTGCCGGATACAACTTCAGCCGTCATAAATGATACGCGAGCAGCTCCACCTATGCACGCACGCACATACTGGAGGGAGGACGGAAAGAGTACATAGGTTACACAGGGAATGCACTGATGCGCCCTAAAGGAATCCACACTGCCTCCTCACCGCCCTACCCTAATACACGGACAAAGGCGTCCACGCTGCCTTTGTGTGTGTGCGTGCGTGCGTGCGTGCGTGCGTGCGTGCGTGCGTGCGTGCGTGCGTGCGTGCGTGCGTGCGTGCGTGCGTACGTGCGTGCGTGCGTGCGTGCGTGCGTGCGTGCGTGCGTGCGTGCGTGCGTGCGTGCGTGCGTGCGTGCGTGCGTGCGTGCGTGCGTGCGTGCGTGCGTGCGTGCGTGCGTGCGTACGTGCGTGCGTGCGTGCGTGCGTGCGTGCGTGCGTGCGTGCGTGCGTGCGTGCGTGCGTGCGTGCGTGCGTGCGTGCGTGCGTGCGTGCGTGCGTGCGTGCGTGCGTGCGTGCGTGCGTGCGTGCGTGCGTGCGTGCGTGCGTGCGTGCGTGCGTGCGTGCGTGCGTGCGTGCGTGCGTGCGTGCGTGCGTGCGTTCCACACTCTTTCCTGAGCCGCGTTTGCCCGACTGGAGCATCTGTCGACTGAGCAATCCAAGTCGCTGGCGTCTCTTCCGTAGGCGTCCCAACTCCACGACCAACATAAGGTACATGGAGAAAGGAAGCAGCGTTCCCACTGTCGAGAAGACGGTTTCAGTGGCAACAAAGCTGCCAACGCTCCAGAAGTCAGGGTCCGTATAGCCAATTGGCGTCTCGCTGTGATTTCCAGAGGTCGGCGTGGCGGTGACGTACACCACGCGTGTACGTACACCACCATCAAATGTGGGCGGCGCGTTAGCAGCAGCGTGTAGTGTAGTTAGCGCAGCGTGGCCTACCAATGAAGCAGTGCAAGTTCAACTTCAACTTCTAGAAGGCTTCCTTTACGTGTCGTCTTTCGAGGAAGGACCGTTCATAGTTCAGTCGTCGTCTTCAAACATAGAAATAACAAAGGAGCGAACAACCCTATCACATACATAGCGCTCTGGTGCTTTACATCAATCAACTTACTCCCCTATGTATTCCGGAATTGTCAGTTTGAATTTTTGCGTTTTTCCTTCTTGATCTTCCAACCTAGCACTGAGGCTGGGATGGCTTAAGGCAGAAGCTCGTGTCCCGCTCTCTTGTGCCCGCCTCGCACTCCGTGCCTGGCCAGCCCCACTTGGTCACTCCATGACTCTGAAAACCTCCAGTATTGACTGCCAAATTGCAAAATTGCCGCATTGAAATTGCATTTCGTAACCACTACACTACACTACATGATGACACGCATTTAAAGAAGCTCACACAGAAACCAAGCCCAAAGTATGTACATGTTTTGCGTTTTAGAACGAGTTTAAGTAATGAAACGTACACCGCAGGGTCCGTATTTGCAGAGCACGACGCCACACTTGTGCGCGCAGCCAACTTCATAGTTGCCTGGCTGGGAAACCTAAACATGTATTGGAAGGTACAATATTTTTTTTGAAAACGGTCCAATGAAACGAACAGATAGATCAAGTGTATGTAGCAGTCTGACAGCCACGCATTACAGATGGTCCCCTATTTGATTTACAGTTTGATTTATTTTCATTTTATGGCAACGTGATGATGAGTCATGTAAGAAAAAAAACAAACGATAGCAATAAAGCTGGCCGAAAATTGTGTTTCAACGAACAAATGTTATTGAAAAGTTGCGGTAGGAAGAAATAGGAAGAAGAAAAGCTGCTGTTGAATAAAGCATGAATAAGAAACGCCATGATGAAGAGATGATCAAAGCAAAACCAAAAGAGATTTTATTAAAACAAAAATGAAAAGTCAGTGTAAATTAGGGTGCTAACGTTATACACCATCCTTGACCACCTGAATGACCATAGGCTCGTTTGCGCCGATGTCCTTTGGACTCCATGTGTCGGCATGTCGCAAAACTTGCTCGAAAAGACCGTTCAATGGTTTTCTGAAGTTTTAATGTTCAAATACACCAATTTCTCTACTTAGGCTCATTCATTGCGATACACATAGGTACATTTTATGCAGTGTAGCTTATTTCTGATGGCTATGAAGTAATTAATTGCACTCAATAATTAGTCACTCTATTGTGTGAATTCAAAATGCATACATCGCAGAAGAGGCGCTAGGTGGCACTTTGATGACCACTTCTCCATCTAGTGGCACCTTGTCAAATGCATCGCAGTTCTCCAGTCTTGTCATGGCGCTCTTTTCCAAGGATTCACTCCATTGCTTAACGTTGTCTATATCTTGTCCGTATTTTTGTAAAGGAGAAATTACACACAAACAATGTATTCTCAAGCTGGAGCTCGCACGCACGCACGCACGCACGCACGCACGCGACACACACCAGTTTGTGCATGTTTGCGATTTTCGGAATTGGCTTGAATGTACCATCCATTACTGCCGAACGGATCTGGTTGTGAGCTTCGAGAAAACAATCTTTGCCAAACTAAAATCAGAGAGAATATTTCGCCAACCGGAGACATGCTTCGCCTGACAACTCTTACTTAGTCTAAGTGCCACCTACCAATCATGGTAAATAACGCAAAACAACAGTTTGCCTGCTTAAATCAATTATCGCAAGGCTGCAAAAGGGCACACCACTTACTGCAACGTTTTCGGACCAAACCAAAGTTCCAAACATTTTTTCTCTGAACTGTGAAAGAACGCCTGAAAGTTTGCAAACACGATTTGTGGCACACGCAATACTGCGCTATGTAATTGTTGGTTGGCCGGGGTACTAGGTACACTAGGTACCACCTATATTGTTTTGTAAACCAGTAGTACCGTAGGCCCAACAGTTGACACGTACCGTGACGATACATGAATCTGTAAATCAATTTAATTTGGGACGAACTTATTTTGGGACACGGACCCATTTTGGACATTTGGGACGCAATTTAATTTGGGACACAGAGGGTGTAGCTCGACAGGATTTGAGACAACGGGACGCGCGCCCCATAACACTGATTGAGATTCCAGATTGCCAGCAATGCTGCGTGCCAGCCCACGGCGGCCCAGTGGGCGTTCATTTGCGTCTAGCAGAGCGAGCGACCCATCCTTGCACTCTCAGTGCATCTGTGTTCAACATGTCAATACCTCAGTTTGTGACCAGGTAGCGTAAGCTAGATCTGCCACAACCAGTTCCACCCCCTACCCTCAGCTTCCCGAATCAATAAATCACTTCGCTACAACACGTTTCAATTAGGACCAATTAAATTTGGGACACTGAGGTCCTGTCCCAATTATCCCAAAATAAATTGCGTCCCAAAATTTTATGATTTACAGTAAATGACGACGTGACGAGGATACAGTACATGATGCATGTATCTGATACATATGTATGTACATGATACGAAACGATATATCGTATACGATGCAGGACGCAAGGTCAATTCGCACCGGTTCATGTAGGCACACGGGAATCAGGTGTGGATGATGAATGAGATGGAATCTTTGCGCCTGGAAAACTCCAACACCACCTGTTATATAGAAAAGCACCCACTTCATTGCCAAGCCATTGATGGTTCCCTGGAATTGTAAAAGTATACCTACGCTACGCTTGTTTGAAGAAGTTGACGAAGAAATCCAGTAGGAGCCTACACTGACACCGCGCACGCTGGCGGAGCTTGATTTAAATGGAAAGAGAAGCGCACGACACCACACGTCTATACATGTACCCACATAAATACTCCATTACTGCACCCGGGGACTAATGGAGGGGGGGGGGTCACTACTGGAGAGGGAGGCACCGTGTCTGTTGAGTATACTTATCGATCAAAATGCCGAATTAGTGGCGCATTCAATCAATATTTTTACGTTCATTGGGTGGTAAACTAGACAGTTCAAAGAAGGTGTCAACTGTATACACACTGCACACTGCACACCATAGAAACGCAACTGCTGCTTGAGTTGTGTCCATATATACCCTTGCAATTCGAGAGGTTCTTCTTGTCCCCAAGGACACTATTGGAGGGAGGGGTGCACTATCAAGCTCTCCATACCCGAGGCCCTATTAGAGGGGGTCCACTGTTGGAGAGGGGGCACTATTGGAGGTTTTTGTTATGACCACACACACACACACACACACACACACACACACACACACACACACACACACACACGCACACACACACACACAACGATTACCGGCTTCAACATCTGTCGGAGTTGTTCGGCTGAGATCTGGGTGGATTTCGCCTCGTTGGAGAGGCCGAGAGTAAAATAACCTTCCGAACCGATGCCTTGCTGTTGAAGGTAGGTGACTGGCGCACTCAGCTTGACACCTTTGGGTAGCTATAAGCAAAAATTGCACACCTCACTGTACAATGTCGCTGGTGTACGCACTATTGAGATGCGCAACACTTGTTATATCGGACTCTATTGGAGGATTTGGTGTCGCAATTCAAGTAATGTACCGAATTAGGTACGTAGACCTACTGTAAACTCTATGATTGGCCACCGGCGGTAGCAAACTTTTGTTTTTGAGGGGGGGGGGGGGGTACGGCTCATGAAGTTTTTTTTTGGGGGGGGCCCTATGGCTCATAAATTGAAGGTTCGATGGGATGGGACGGGAATAGAGCTTTGTTGGCGCGAAACGCGTGGTTTCGCGCAAACAATAGGTTGACGGTTTATAGGTTATGGTAACTAATCATAGGACATTAGCAGCCCAAACGTCTCAAACCTTTCCTTCATCGAGGAGCCTCTTTAGAGCTATTGCGTTCTCTTTCCCCGTGTGCCATTGGTAGAGGTGGCCCTCAGAAAGCCCTTCCAAGACACTCAGCGCTCCCAATAGGACCAATATCCGCAGGTTCATCTCTGCCTGGCTTAGGGAAGCAAAACCTGCTGTGCTGGGCGGCTGTGACAGAGCATGTACCCTATGCAGAGAGCAACAATAGACAGAGCAAACTGCAGTCCCTGGCAGCGCAGAAACGTTATATGCAGAGCGCAACACAAAGGCTTCTATCGAAAACACTGCTGTTCAAACAATCGCAAAATGCGCTATTGTGGTTATCATGAGAGAACCTAGGAACCTACCTAGGTGTAGATACTGAATTTTCAGAATACTGAATATTCAAAGGCAACTCATTATTTCACTCATTTTGATCTTAAAGGCAGAATTGAATGGACTGGACGATCAGGGCGAATGCCATCAATTTATCTAACGAATGGGAAATCTACGTAAAAAAATGCAAAATGAGTAATGCGAGATTGTCACCGATTCATAATTGCCAGTCTTCGTCTTGCATTCCTACAGTAGCTATTTTGCATGGCAAAAAAAACGCACCTAGGTATGTACACCAAGACCTAGACCAAGTTCCGTTCCAAACATATGCGTTTTTAAACATAATTTGAGAACATTGAATCAAGTGCGTCAACTCTATGTCCGTGTGCAGTAGTGTCCGAAAGTGTAGGCTCGGCAAAGTGCCCCCTTCCACACTTTCGTCGTCGTTCGTTTCTGATTTCCAAATTTGAATGTCATGGTTGGTCACACCTTTGCAAGTTTCTTGGACTTGGTCATCCCTGAGCGCTACTCCGTCTACGAGGCGGCAAGCGGAGCGGAAGAACCCTTCGTCCTCTTCGACAGCGGGGCCGACGCCGATAAAGCCCGATTTTCAGCTGCTGGACTCGGACCCGGTCACAGGACCGTATAAATTGCAATTGGTTGCAATTTGTTTTGGCGGTGAGTTGGCAAGGGCGGCGCGTTGTTCCCATCCCATCCCATGTCATGTATACGTTGTGTAGTCATATACGTGCCTCTCGCCGTTGCTGTTCGACTGACATCTCGTCAACGTTAAATCGATGCCTACACGACACGTTCAATTCCACGCGCTGCAACGCAAAAGAGCGCGCGGCATGACAGGCCTAGTGGAAGGCTCTTGGCTCTTAGCCCGCTCTCAGGCCACCTCCGATTCACCATCGAGCGACGCCACCCAACACCGAGGGTGGCAGCGGTAGGGAAGGGCGGAAGACGGACGGACGGAAGCGACTCTGGAGGAGCCGGAACCCCCCCCCCCCCCCCGCGGCTCTGGCGCCACTCCTTCCTCCATGGCCACGCCCCTGCATCCGCAAGCCGTGCATCCTGAACGCGTCCGGGCGCCTGGAATTAGAAATTTCCCAGAAAGTGCTGTACAGCGGCGCCCCTTCTTTCCGTCCCGTCACTTCTAGTAGGTACATGTAGGTCCATGTATATGTAGGCACATGTATGCACCTTCTAGTAGCTCCCACTTCAGTCGATTTGTTGATTGGTTGAAAGGAAGGCAGCTAGCCACAAACGGGTGCATTCAGCGCTAACGAAGTTTTCCAGGCCATTTCGGTCGTGGCGCTGGCCATATTTTTCCAAGTTGTTGCGTGAGCACCGTCTCGTTGGAATAGTCTCGAGGCCTTTGAGAAAATACTTTACGTTGACTGAAGATATCGATATCTACTGCCAAAAAAAGAAGAATGAGACTCCGGGCTGTTGCTATGTCCTTTCCTGCCCTTTTGGCGGTGACTGTCGCAGCGGTCGACGAAGCGTTCGTCGCTTTGCTGAAGAGCGAACGACAGATTCCGACTCGCAGTCAGTTCGTCAGTTGCATTGCAGCACCTCTCGTCTTTACATGTCAGCTGCGTTCTTTTTTAGACGGCACATTGGCCGTGGACGCGGAGTGTCACCTCGCGCGCATCGAAAACTTTTCGGAAGAGGTTCGCCATTTCGCAGCTGTGGTGAAAGGTGTATACCTAGATGGATGCATACGCGCAGACGTTCGACGCGGAGCTCGTGGTCGATCTCGAATGGACGGACGATTGAAGAGTAGTGATGGCAACCTACCTAGCTAGGTTACCTACCTAGTAGGTTACCTAGCCTTTTTTCTGCCTAGGTAACCTAACCTAACCTACCTAGCGCGAAAATCGAGCTACCTGTACCTAACCTACCTACCTAGATTTTGCCGTTACCTACTAGGTTACCTACCTAAGCAAAAATTTGTGGAGTCAAAAAATGGATTCGTGCAAACTGAAACATTTTGCAGATACAAGTAGGCTAACGTGGCCATTGTTTACGTTTGCGGCAGTCAAATTTGATTCGTTGTTGTATTGATGTTGGCAAGAAGATCATTTCTTTGTCCGCTGCGTCTCTGACGAGATATTTGTAGCCTTGTCTACATTGTAGTCCATTGGACGTCTACAGAAACTAAATAGTTTTACTTTGCGAATGCTCCTCAAGAACACCTACTGAATCGGTGGGCGGGCGGGTGACTGACCCAAGACTAGACCCTCAAATTTGACGTGATACAGGGTGGCCCACGGATGATGGACGCTCTTTGTTTTGCCGCCACAATTGCTACAGTGCTTCGATCGACCTGAAACTTGGAATATATGTTGAAAATACTTAACTTTAGATGTGTGCCAAGCGAAATTGCGTTTGGTCAAGAAAACTTAAAGCTAGACAGTCTCAAAGTGTGCAGGCTGATGTGCATAAAGGGAGATTACCGTAATTTTTAAGTACCGGAATTATCAAGGAGATAACGTACGCTCACAAGTCCAACAATATCTCATTTCGAGGATTTGACGTTTCACAAATTGATTTCACAAATTTCACAACGAGGATTTCACAAATTCTCATTTCGAATTTGACGAGGAGTTGGCGTGCGCGTGTGGTGTAGCGGTTAGCACACTGGACCGGTAATCCAGAGACGTGGGTTCAATTCCCACTGCGCCATTCGCCAGTTTTTCGTCAACTTTTCAATATAGAGGAACTGAAAGAGTCCATTGTGATGGCATTCGATAGCTTGGAAAGTGATTTGTGCACAAAAAATTTGCAGATCCGTCGTGGCACGCTGCGAAAAGTGCGAAGTGGCCGGCGGCAGACACTTTGAAAATCAGTGATCTGTTTGGGGTGAAATAAAATTGATTTTGTAAACCAAATGCAATTTCGCTTAGCACACATCTACTAAGTTTAGGTATTTCAAACCTATATCCCAAGTTTCAGCTCGATTGAAGCACTGTAGCAGTTGTGGCGGGCTGGCGGCAAAACAAAGAGCGTCAATTATCCGTGGGGTGCATGGCAGATGGAGTGCATGCTACATAGCATATGCGCGCATGCGTGCAGATGTGTACGCGTATGTCTGTCGGCGCGTGCGCGTGCGTGCGTGCGTGCGTGCGTGCGTGCGTGCGTGCGTGCGTGCGTGCGTGCGTGCGTGCGAGCGTGCGTGCGAGCGAGCGTGTGTGCGAGCGTGTGTGCGTGCGTGCGTGCGTGCGTGCGTGCGAGCGTGCGTGCGAGCGTGCGTGCTTGGGACGTGGTCGGAGCCGTCTGGACAGCAGGTTGGTCTCCTCTGGGATCTGTATGTCCTGGGCGTCCCTTGAGCTGCCGGCCAGCGGAGCCAACCCGGCAGCAGTGACAATTCCGGCCCGTTAGGGGAGCCAGCCCCCCAGGATCGGGCTGACTGGGTCTCATCTCTCACTAGCAGCGGTCGATTGTGACCAGAGAGAGGCCCCCGCGATCATAGAAGCGGCCCACACACAAACCAACAAACAAAGCGTGCGTGCTTGCGTGCGTGCTTGCGCGCGTGCGTGCGTGCGTGCGTGCGTGCGTGCGTGCGTGCGTGCGTGCGTGCGTGCGTGCGTGCGTGCGTGCGTGCGTGCGTGCGTGCGTGCGTGCGTGCGTGCGTGCGTGCGTGCGTGCGAGCGTGCGTGCGTGCGTGCGTGCGAGCGTGGGTGCGTGCGTGCGTGCGTGGCGTGCGTGCGTGCGTGCGTGCGTGCGTGCGTGCGAGTGTTGGTGCGTGCGTGCGTGCGTGCGTGCGTGCGTGTGTGCGTGCGTGCGTGTGCTCAATGCATAGTGCTGGCAATCACAGCTCGGAAGTTTACAGTACATGCATGCAATATGGCCTGACACTTGACAGCTTGGAGTTACCTAAATTACCTACCTATAACCTAAAGAATTTGCCCGATTACCTACCTACCTAGCAGAAAGATCTAGCTTACCTAACCTAACCTACCTAAGGCCTTTTTGCGGCCAGTTTTACCTAACCTACCTACCTAAAAATGAAAAACGTCAAAATTGCCATCACTATTGAAGAGTTGTGGAAAAAAGGCGATTGCAGTGCTGGGATTCGAACCCAGGTCTCAGGGTTTCCGGTCCTGGATGCTAACCACTACACCACACTCGCACGCCTCCTATTCCACAAATCACGCATGATAAGCCAGGAGAAACGGCGGAGCCGGCATTGCCTGGCGTCAAACAGTCGCTCGCATTCGCGGCTCATTCCAACCACTCGGTCGTCAGCCTGAGGGGCGCCGAGGCGTTGAAGACCATTTGGCTGCCCGGTTGGTGGGGTCGAGGAGACGGCAGGCGACGGGACGAGGAGCTGCGCGCCCTCTCTCTTCCCCTTCAGACCTCCTCGTGGCGCGCTCGCGGGGGCCCGTGTCCCTGACCGACTCCGACGCCGCCTACGCTCGCGTCACCTCCGGCGGACGCGTGCACTTCTCGAGAAGGCGAGGCCATCCCCCAGCCCCCCGCGCGACACCAGGCGATGCCGGCACGTCGCCCTTTCTAGGCTGGCCGCGACTCTGCACTGCCTTCCGCCGAGCTATTGGACGACGAGGCAGTAGGGATGAGCATGGGCCGGGCCGGAATTCCAGGCCCTTTTTTCGGGCCGGGCCGGGCCGGGCCTGCGTTTTGAGGGTGCGGGCCGGGCCGGGCCGGGCCGGACGTTCTTGGCTGGCCAACGTAGATAGCTACCTATGTAATGCATTGTAAGTATCTGCGACTATTCTGCACCGTATTAGCAACTTTGTATTCTATGACGCGCGTCTTTCGCGCTCAAAGGGTGCAAAGGCCGTAAAATGGTTGTGAACTGCGATTCTGAGAGGTGGATGCGCCATTCCGTTAAGTAAATCACGCCAATTGGCATACGGTATTTCAGTAAATTGTACACTGTAGTGACTGTACTTATTTCGTGTTGCGGGCCGGGCCGGGCCGGGCCTGCGATATTGAGCAGTTGGACGGGCCGGGCCGGGCCGGGCCTGGATTTTGAGGGTGCGGGCCGGGCCGGGACGGGCCGGACTATCTGGCGGGCCGGGCCGGGCCGAGATGTGCAGGCCCGTGCTCATCCCTACGAGGCAGTGCCGAGTTACGCTCCTCAGCTGTGCGTTTTCTCGTCTCGACGCTTGTACGTTGAGTTCTATACGCGCTACCGTTCTTTTGCAGACGCGCAAACCGACGACGAGCTGCAGTTGCGATGGGCCGCAAAGGAGCCGCTCACACTCACGAGCGGCGCACTTCGTCTGCGCGATTTTGAAGCCGCGCCTTGCAACCATAGTGAGCGGTTCTTTGCCTGTCCATCTCCCAATATAAAATGCAAAATGATATAGCAATAGAGAATGAACCGTGCAACAAGCCATCTGCAAGCCTAAAAAAATCCATCATCCCCAAGTCGTTGCCGTCTCCCCCCCCCCCCGGTGGATCCGCTTGTGCATCCCCCACCATCCACTCATTTCCACCAAACCCCAGCTTCTAGCAGCAGAAATACTGCTATGCTAAATATACATGTTGCGTTTCAAACAATATACCGGTAACGCTGGGCGACAAACCGATTTCTCCGCGAACCATATGTGTTGCCCATTGTATGCGTGACATGTACGTACATACAACATCTGTATTTCAACTTCGGACTTCTGCTGTTACATAATTTTGCTAATGTAGGTACCGTAAATCCTCCAATAGTGCCCCCAGAGCACTATTTTTTCAACCTCTCCTTACCCGGGGGCACTATTGGAGAGGGGGGCACTATTGGAGGGTTGGCTTCTATTATTTCAACCTAAAAATTTTGAATGGTAATGCTAGTTTCGCTGTCAAAATTGCCGATTTTTTGGTGATTTTGATCACTTTTGCCACATTTAATGGTTGATTTACCGTTAATAGTTGCTGAAACGTACTATTATTGGTTAGCAGTAGTGTGTATACACGATGTAAATGTACCTACCACTATATTTTTGCCCATAAAAGGCACATGGCACAACATACCCCTTACCCCCGGGGGCACTATTGTAGGGGGGGGGGGCTCTATTATTTCAACCTTGCCATACCCGGGGGGCACTATTGGAGGGGGAGGCATGATTGGACGGGGGCTTCTATTGGAGGATTTACGGTACATAGTTTTGCTCAGAAGGCCAAATGTCATCCTCAGGTCGGCACTTCTGAAGTCTCGGTTAAACTGTCCACGATTAGTGTCTGAAAAATTCCATCCAAATCAGTTCGCTCAGACGCGACGCGGCGCTTTGGAAAAGGTTAAAACACGAGGATTCCGCCTGTACTGTAATGGCGTCTTTTAAGCTGTCAAATCGACACTAAATTTAGCCCAATCATGCATACATGCAGCCCACCATCCCACCACCATCCACCAAATCCCACCAAAATCGGCTTCTAGAAGCAGAAGCACTGCCATGCTAAATCTGTTGCGTTTAGGCAACCAAAGGTGGTGGGGTAAATTTTATAGGTAAGAAGGGGGAGCTTTCATATGCAATGCACACCACCCCCCCCCCCCGTGAGGGAGAAAGTTCGTATAAAAGTGGTGATATTTCATATGAAAATTGCCCCACTGGGGGGGGTTCATTTCATAGGGGGAAAATTTTAAACCGTACATTGTATCAGTACTGCGGTACCGCGGCAATCTACAATATACTGTAGGGTCTTTGATCGAATGCAAGGATACATACAACAAGATGTGAGCTTTAGGCCATCCCTGTCTCAGCGCAGCTTTCCTGGTCATGCGTTTCAACCTGAAATCCGATATTACGCGTGTCCTCAGCACCATGTCGCCGACTTTTCTCTCCATCGCTGTTCTCGCGATTCCACCATTCGATAGGATCGGTTTTCCCGCCGACCTTTTCTAACTGACATTTTTTAATGTTCAAATTTGAACGGCATGCTTTTGCAAAACAACATCTGAAATGCGTGGAAAATCGGTGCTCAGAATCGCTTTGGCCGCTCGCCTGGTGGCGGGCTGCATTGCCGCGTCGCTTCAACTGTACATGGTAAGCGTGGTCGGATGGATGGAGTTGTACTGTAGGTCTCGATTCAGAAGGCATCTCTCTTTCTCTCTCTAGGGCTACAGCTCGGGGGCTGGCAATGGCTCTAGCGTGGACGCTTTCCCTACTATTTCTCCCTGGTACACCGCTGCTCTTCTTGCAGTGTCGCAATTCGGTCGGTTGCTCATTAAGGTACTACAGCGTGTGCGCAGTGGTCGTCGTGGCTGCTCAATTCGAAACGCTAAGGGTGAGTCGTCCGTGATGGGACGAGAAACGAGTGCGCATGTTGTGTTAAACAAGCTCGTTTCAAAAAGCACTTCATTTGAATTTGTTGCTTTTTATTCCAAATTCTGTGCTTCGGCACAGATTGGACCGGTGTGCACTTCCTGGAATTCTTTAGCAGTGCCGATTTCTTTGGAATAGGTGAAATCGCCGCACAAGCCTTCAATGATTCGACCCCCGATTCGAATGATTGATACATCAAGCGGTACAAGCGTTATGAAAAGTTGACTATTTAAGAAAGTTGACTACAAACACTATTTATAGCAACAGTATTACTATTTATAGCCCGCTTTATTTATATATTACTATTACCGTAAATCCTCCAATAGTGCCCCCGGGGCACTATTTTTTCAACCTCTCCTTACCCGGGGGCACTATTGGAGGGGGGGGGGCCCTATTGGAGGGGGGGCTTCTATTATTTCAACCTAAAAATTTTGAATGGTAATGCTAGTTTCGCTGTCAAAATTGCTGATTTTTCGGTGATTTTGATCACTTTTGCGACATTTAATGGTTGATTTACCGCTAATAGTTGCTGAAACGTACTATTATTGGTTAGTAGTAGTGTGTATACACGATATAAATGTACCTACCACTATCTCTTCCCCCATAAAAGGCACCTGCCACCCACCCCACCCCGAACCCCCGGGGGCACCCGTGGAGGGGGGGGCTCTATTATTTCAACCTTGCCGTACCCGGGGGCACTATTGGAGGGGGGCACTATTGGAGGGGGGCACTATTGGAGGGGGGGTTGTATTGGAGGATTTACGGTATTTATATTCATAACCATTGCGCCTCTTGGTTGCTTGCTACATAGTGCTCATAGACAGACAGGAAGGATTCATGGATTTGTGTGCCTATATTATATGTGGGCCACTTACCTAGCGTTGCCCCTATTCCAATAACGAGTTGTGAAAAAAGAGTGCAGCATTGGAACCTGAGCTGCACTGCCGTTGCGCAAATGCCCTTGTGACACAATCCACTCAGAGTATTTCTTAAAGCAGGCGTGGATGGTGTTGGCGATAGAGTGTGAACGCAGCAGGGCGGCGAACACTGCCAGCAGCATAGCCAAAAAGAGCCTGCCGCAGAACCATGTCGCTCTACTTTTTCTACCACCTCGAGGTATACTGTGCTGGCTGGCTTCTTGCAGACATGCACTGCACAGCGCTGCACCCTACTCCAATTCGCCTACTGTCACGTACACATACATACAAGGATTGTCGCACCAGGGTGGCAGCGCGAGCGCCAGCGGGGCCCAGGGGGGGGGGCGCGCCGGGGCCGCCGCGCCCGCGGCGGGCCCCCCCAGGGGAAAAAAAATGTGCCCTTTTTGTATTTTCCTTTTGTACGTCCCCCCAAAAAAAAAAAAAAACACTCAACCTAACCATGGCGGATTGGGATGAAATTTTGTGGGCTTATAGCCAAATACAATCTGTATACGCCCTCCAAATATTATTCCCATCCGACCACCCACGCGCATTTTATGACCATGTTCCCAAAAACACCCAATTTTCGAAGTGACGGACCACATGAAAATGGACCATAAAAAAATGTGCTCCCCCCCTCGATCTCGGCCGATCGGGGACGGATCCGCCTGAAATTTTGCAGGCTACAGGGCACCCTAAATTCTACCTCGCATGCCAAGTTTCAGCTACTTCTGTTAAGGCTTGCTGTAGTGAGCGCTACACACACACATCAAACCACCCATTTTCAAATCTTTCTAAACATGTGCTCGATTTGAGCGCCGTTCTGCGACACAACCGCCCTCAGACGAGCTCGAAAACCGTTCTTTCGGTCAAGAATCACACTGCGAATCCACCCGTCGTCAATGCTGTCCCAAACTTCTTGCAGCCGCACTTTCAGAGACTGCAGACTGTCAAAGGACGGGTGCCCGTCAAAAACTTTCTGCTCGAACACCTCCCACACGCGATAGTCCATCGGGTTGCAATCGGGAGAGTTGGCCAGCCACTCCGTCGGGTGGATGAAGTCGGGGCACTGCCGCGAGAGCAACTGCACAGTGTCCTTTGCGGTGTGAGATGGAGCACCGTCCTGAAGAAAAATCCAGTCCTCCGATGGGAAAAGGCGCTTGCAGTCGGGGAAAAATCCGTCCGTCAACAGGCTGCGGTAGAAGTGACCCGTCACTTTTGTTGACGGAGGGACAAAGTGCAGTCTCGTCTTCCCAGCAGCCGACACGCCAGCTGCTACCATGACCTTCAAAACAAACCAAAATGAAAACTTTGTGAAAAAAAAGGTTCAAAAACCTTCAAGCTTTTCTTTTCCCTCTCAACCAACAGACGGCCGGGATCAATGGCGCGCTTGGGTCCGACGCCATAAACTCTGCTATTCCGCGCGTTCCGTGGCGCCTGAGTCTCAAACCACTTCTCGTCTGTAAAGACCGTGCGTCTCACAGCATCGACTGGTAGCCGACGAAGCAAATTCTGCGCCCTCTTCCGGCGCTGCTGCTTCTGCAATGGATTCAGCTGATGGACTGGAACTTTGGTAAAGCATCGCAGCGCCAGATGTCGCTGGGCCCTTTGGACAGACGTCCTCGCGATGGCCAACTTCTGCGAGATTTTTCTTTGACTCAAGTGTGTCCCAGGATTGGAATCCTGAGACAACGTGTGACGCTTGATTGCTGCAATGTTGGCCTGCGTCAAAGCCGTTCGCGGTCGCCCACTTCCCGGTTTGCGCTCGAGAGAACCTCCACGCTGCTAAAGAAAGACCATAAAAACTCGACAATAAACTCAGAAAAAAAACCTTGGTTCGCTGGAGGAAACTCTGAATGCCTCTGAGCGTCACATTGTGATCGCCCTTCAAAAGCCGAAAAAATTTTTTTGCGCCAAAATTGTGATTCGAATGATAATTCCAGATAATTGCGGACAAACCATCCGAATACGCCATTATTTGACAAAAACAGGATCAAAAATATTTTTACAGTATTATTATTATGAACACGCATGAAAACAACCACACAAACAAAGACAAATTTTGCGCAAAGTTTGAATTTGTGTTACTAAAGCGGACCTGAACGGACCGGGCTGAAACTTGGCATGCGAGGTAGAATTTAGGGTGCCCTGTAGCCTGCAAAATTTCAGGCGGATCCGTCCCCGATCGGCCGAGATAGAGGGGGGCACATTTTTTTTTGGTCCATTTTCATGTGGTCCGTCACTTCGAAAATTGGGTGTTTTTGGGAACATGGTCATAAAATGCGCGTGGGTGGTCGGATGGGAATAATATTTGGAGGGCGTATACAGATTGTATTTGGCTATAAGCCCACAAAATTTCATCCCAATCCGCCATGGTTAGGTTGAGTTACGGAAAATACAAAAAGGGCACATTTTTTTTTGGGCCACCCTGTATACGCACACTGTACAAACATAACCCCAAGGGATGGGGGGAGGGAGGTAAATGCGTACGGTATGTGTGTAGGGCGCGGCTCTTGAAGTCAGTCAGTCAGATTTTTGTGCAATTACTGTAGAGTCATAGTCGATAGGGGTGGTGCCAGGTGTTATTGGTCGGTCAACAATTCGCATAAAGTCGTTCAAGATTTGCATAGGAGGAAAAATATCAGGCATATGGTAACTGCGGACTTCGCGACGTTGTTCACAAATCTGCCGCATGACATTATATTGCGCAATGTATTTCAATTGGTGGACATGTGCTTTAACAGTTCGAACCGTGAATACGTCACCATTGGCAGCAACGGTTTTTGCAAATTCTCTGCAGTCCGTGCAACTCAGCCTTGCTTTAACCGTTGGGAGATTAAAGACTTGATTAGCACAGTATTACAAGAGACATATGTCGTGTTTGCAGGTATTCCATTTAAGCAGATCAAGGGTGTCCCCATGGGAGGTAATGCATCTCCCCTTCTGGCAGACTTGACGCTTAGTATGATGGAATTTAATTTTTGCAAAACCAAGAGGCATAGTAGTTGCATTGCTTTTCGGTATGTGGACGATCTCCTGGTTTTGAATCTGACAGATATAGACCCACTTATGAAACAGATATACCATGACTCACTGAACTTGGAGATCACAGCGGAAGGCACCAGTGTACCATTTTTGGACCTCAACATTAGGGTCAATGAAGGTAATGGGGTGGATACATCAGTGTTTCAAAAGACTGACCTGTTCAACTTTGAGGTTGTCAGATATGGCTTTATAGATAGCAATGTCCCTATGAGTCTGCATAAGGGGGTTATCATTAGTCAGCTCATTAGAATCGGACGGATCTGCAACTTTAAAGCAGCATTCATGGATCGAACAATTGAATTGATTAACACCTATTTGGGAAGGGGGTTCTCCAAGGCATTCATCGTTAATTGCGTGCTTTCATTCGCAGGAAGGTACGCTCCATTGTGGTGCTCGCTCGGATTCCCCAATCGTTCAGCAACTATTAAATTTTTGGATAGTCTGGTGTCTTCACTGGGCGCAGCATAGTCATAGAATTTTGTTTGTTTATCCATAGTCGTAACAAAGTTTGCTTTATACCATACCCTCTTGTCGTTGTTTCCTCTTACCGTTTTCTCCATTGCCTTTGGGGAATTGCGTCTGTATAGTACTACGGTAACGGTAAGGCATTTTCGGGAATCGGGAGCCTTACACGCCATTGGAATTGGTACTTGTAAGCACTGGCCCCGTGGTGTCAGTGTCACCTGGCTTTATGGCTAGCAGCATCGATTCGGTGGCCAGCTAACTAGCACTTCCCGCATGTGGGTACCCTGTCTTCCACTGGTTCTGCCACCCAAAACGACCAGGCGCCAGGGACGATGAGGAAACAGGTTGGTTCTCATTTGGATTCACCACGCGCGTAAGTACCCAACCCACAGAGCCTTGTACTGAAGATGGGGCGACTCTGTGGGGAGCTAATTCTTGTCTACAAATGAGCCCCGAAACAAGAATTAGCTCGGTCAGATGGAAATGTTGTAATTTCAAAATATGGTACTCGCTAATTTATTGGTGATCGTTTTAGGCATTTCGGCTTCACCCATTTGAAGCGGTGTTCATTTAGCCTTCACTTCTCCTTTTATATAAATCGTTTTGGTTATAGAGTGCTTGGACGACTTTCCAAAACCTGCCGTGGACTTCTGGTACGACGCCGACATTGTGCTCGGATTTCTCCTGACTTCCACCTTCATGGTCAGGTTTTGGTTGTAAATGTTTTCGGGCGATTTACGTGCCACGTAAATGTTCAACTAAAGCAGTCAAATACAACGCAATGTAGTTTAGAAAAATGCGCACGCATAACGTAATGTGTACGGTGAACGATTTTGGATGTGTACAACGCAATCAAACACGGACACTGGCGATGAGAGCACATTATTCTTTGGCGCAGGTTGCGACCTTCTATTTCTGGCTTGTGCCTACCGTGATGATTATTATAAAATACGGCGACGCTTGAGCAACTCTGGAACAAAACGACGGCCATACCTGGGAACTTGAAATGAAAAGTTAAGTTATGGTAAGTTGAAGTTAAGTTATTAATAAGTTGGGCTTACTTTAACTTGAGTTAGACACTCTAAATAACTTGAGTAACTCAAGTTAACTTGTGCTAAAGTTAACTTTAAAAAAAACTTGAAAGTTATGTTAAATTTGTGTATACCACGCACACTCAGGTGCATCTAAAAGAAATCCTGCCCAATTTTTGGGGTGTTGTCTCTCATGTCCGCGTAACCTATTGCCATGCTACCCACAGCGGACATCAAGAATTAGACGACGTGCAAAAGTCGTTCTTCACCATGTTCTCTGGGTCGCGTTCTTTCAATCAAGAAGCACTGCATTACTGCGCACGCACGAATTACTGTAATTACGTTGATTTGGCAGCATTTACCGCGATTACCGAGCATCTTTTCGTTGTGGAGCTAACTTCTACAACTTCATGTTAAAGTTAAGTTAACTTGTAACTTGTTTTTCGAAATCGAGGGTCAAGTTAACTAACTTAACTTAACTTGTCTCAAAATCTTCGACTTGAAAATAACTTAACTTAACTTGAATAATTTTTTTGACAAGTTCCCAGGTATGACGACGGCACAGGTGTCATTTTGATATACCTACCTCTGTACTTGGTTATTTTCGATTTATTTTGATAGTACACTCTTATGTATTTTGATTGTTTTATTTCACAAGATTTATTTGCGATTCATTTTGATACACTCGTCTATATTTTGATTTATGTATTTTGCTATTTATTCTGTGTTGATGGGTCGTGGCGCCGTCGAGCGTTGGTCCAGTGCGGTGTCGGAGCGGAGAGGCGACGCAAGTAAACAAAACAGCAGTAGATATACACACAGGTAGTCACTAGCATCTGCACACGGTCAACGTGCAAAAAACGTATGTAAGTCCCTGGGGAATTGAAGCGCTGGGCACATGGACACTTTGGCCAATACTGTTGGGTTGGTCGCGCCGTCACTTCTCCTCTCAAGCTGGAAACTAGCTATATTTAAACAAGCTGCAAAGTGTTTAAAAGTAGTTCAATACAAATATATGTGTAGTTATGTCATAAAAATACTGGGAATAGTACATGATCTACAGGCCAAAGCCAGGTCAATCCAAAAATGAATTCAGTTTGTTCATGGATAGGGTAGGGTTGAATTTAATGGCAATTTGTGAAACAACTTATCTATGGCAAGGTCATACACATTCCCAGCAAAACTAATAGTTGGATGGCAATTTCATAGGCCAGATTAATCCAAAAATGAATTCAGTTTGTTCATGGATAGGGTAGGGTTGAATTCAATGGCAATTTGTGAAAGTACTTATCCATGGCAATGTCATACACATTCCCAGCAAAACTAATAGTTGGATTGCAATTTTATAGGCTAAAGCCAGATCAATCCAAAAATGAATGCAGTTTTGTTCATGGATAGGGTAGGGTTGAATTCAATGGCAATTTGTGAAACAACTTATCTATGGCAATGTCATACACATTCCCAGCAAAATGAATAGTTCGATTCCCATTTAATAGGCTAAAGCCAGACCAATCCAAAAATGAATTCAATTTGTTGATGGATAGGGTATGGTTGAATTTAATGGCAATTTGTGAAAGAGCTTATCCATGGCAATGTCATACACATTCCCAGCAAAACTAATAGTTGGATTGCAATTTTATAGGCTAAAGCCAGATCAATCCAAAAATGAATTCAGTTTGGTCATGGATAGGGTAGGGTTGAATTTAATGGCAATTTGTGAAACAACTTATCTATGGCAATGTCATACACATTCCCAGCAAAACTAATAGTTGGATTTCCATTTAAAAGCCAGACCAATCCAAAAATGAATTCAATTTGTTGATGGATAGGGTATGGTTGAATTTAATGGCAATTTATGAAAGAACTTATCCATGGCAATGTCATACACATTCCCAGCAAAACTAATAGTTGGATTGCAATTTCATAGGCTAAAGCCAGATCAATGAATTCAGTTTGTTCATGGATAGGGTTGAATTTAATGGCAATTTGTGAAAGAACTTATCTATTCAAAAATGAGTCAATCCAAAATATACTTATCTATCGTGATCTTTCTGTGATACCGTGATCTTCCTATGGTGCCTAAAATTGGTCGCAAGATTTCGAGGTCAATGAACGGGAGGAGAAGGGACAACTTGCCGACAGGCAAGAGCACCTATGTAGTTCATTGCTTTGCGTTTGCTGCTTGCGTGTCGGTGCCAAACGCAGGAACCACAACGCAACTGTTTTGTTTTAAACTGTTTCATTTTGCGACACAGACTATATTCGCACTATGCGGATCTTACTCTCAGTCGGACGGGGGGCTCTTAATCGTTTTTTACAATATTCGCCATCTCATCGCTTTCCTTTAAACGCGTTCAAAACCTCTGCGCGCAATTTCAAATCGAGAATCACGTAGGTGACCGGGTTGCCGCTGTAGTAGATCATGTGCGCGATGGACAAGGCCGCGTTCAGTGTGTCGGGATAGACCAGTCCCAGAAGAAACGCCACCGATGCGAATCCCAAAGTCGCGACGTTCAGCAGCGTCGCCATGGTCAGCTTGATCTCGTGTCTCATGCCTATGCCAGGCAGTCTCCGGAGTTTGCGTAGGCGCGTCAGCGATACCGCATAGGCGCAGACGACCACTAGTAGGCTGCCAAAGTTCAGAACGGTGTCGTAGACGAAGAACACGAGAATCCTCTCATTGTCTGCGCTCACATTCGTGAAGAGGAACTGCTCGTGGTTGGGGTCCGTAATCACGGTCAGATTCGGATAGGACCCCCAGACGAACAGAGCCATGGAGGTCGGCAACGTCAGCAGAATAGCGGCTGTGGCCATTTTGATGGTTTTTCCAGCCCAGAAGACCTCATAGTACTTGTAGAGTGTCAGCGCGGTCATTCGATTCAGCGCAATCGCCATCTGACACGCCACCGACGCTTGCATCACCGCCATCCAGCCCGCCACAATGTAGAACGCCACGTTCCCGCCGAGAATGACCAGCTCGCAGAAGCGGCACAGCGGTGCGTAAATAATTTGGTGCGACAGCGTGGCGATGTCCAGCAGAGCCATCAGAAGCATGAGCTTGTAAATGGCGTTGTTGAATGGCTCCGTTGTGCGATTTCTGAAGAGCAGGACAGCGACAAAAACATAGAACGCGTAGAAAGGCAGAAAAACCGCTGGGATGACAAAGTCATTCAGAACGTCCGTCATGTTTTCTTTTTGGAATGGACTGTTCAGGTTCCTGGTTCAGTGTGCAATAACTGCTGTTCCAGAAAAAGGATATAACGCTGTCTTTCGACCACTGATTCAAGGGCTTCCAAACATGTGTGTGCGTTGGAGAGTACAAGAAGCCAGCAGAGCATGCAGGAAGAATTGCGGAAGAAAAATTAATTAAGGAAAATTTTGCAGGTGGCTAGAAAAAAAGAAGATTATGTGACGCTCCTTTAGGCCCAGTTTGAAAAATCGCGGTATTAAAAGTAGCCACTTCAACAGGTGATCAACTTCAGTTTGGACAATCCGTGTATAATCGAACCAAGCGCAGCAACACGTCACATATTCGGCGTTCGTTGTGCTCGCTTGGATCATTGGAAGTGCAGTCCAGGCTGCATGAGGACCGAGGCCTTTCATTCCTTGGACTCAGAGACGAGAGCGGGCCTTGTCCTTCTTCTTCTTCTTCTTTTCTCGGGCCGGCTTGACGGCGACGAAGAGGCCGCCGACGCCGGAGCAGAGAGCGTCCGCGCTTGGGCGCTATATACTCTCTAACAGCCGTAAACAGAATTGTTCCACCCCACAGGAGGAGGTACGAGACCTGCCGTTGGGTGGTGTTCGGAGCAGGCTGGCCTTTAGGACCACCTGGTAGGGAAATTGTCGTTCGACAGGAACGGGTAACAGGAGTGACGCGCCGTCCGGCGGTTTAAATTGACTAGGTGGCTAGGCTGGACTAGTACCTAGTGTTAGGTATTTGATCAGGTATCCCACGGCTAGGGCGGTGGTGAAGGCGACCAGGACGTCCTCCACTGAACCTCCAGCGGCAACGGCCTCAGGCCAAGGCGTCCGCGGGCCCAAGCGGAGACCACCAGGCCACCTCCATCACGACCTCTCCAGTGGACCTTCTCTCTACTGGAGGCTCAAACGAGTAGAAGCAAGACCTTGCGGTCTGACACGTATTCCCGAGAAACGCGCTGCTGAGTCAGTACGTACTCTGAGAGCAGGACGCAGGGGTCTAGGACCTCACGCAGTAGACTAGACGCACTACGGACCGGGTCACCATCAAACCTGTTCCGCGGCACTGTCCTCTGGGCAAGGCCCCTGCCCACATGGACCTGTTAAACAGAAAGCGTAGTAGCTTTATGGGAGCTCGATGAAGAGCGATAGGTGTGTGTGCGCCGTTAGGGGCTAGCCCCCTCCCGCCGTGGCAATTTTGAGCCCACGGTCCAGCAGCCAGATCGGTAGCTGGCTCCGCTTGCCTGGAGGCCAGGCGCAAGGGAGGGCCTTGTCCTTGACTTGACGTCTACCGATGGCAGTTCCGTCTATAGGCACAGGCTAACAGAAGCGGAACAAAGATGAACGAGAATCGAAGATTGAATGTAGGGTATGCTTGGTACTCAAGATTGTGAAATGATGATGCATATCACTTACTGTAAGGGCAAGCCACATATTAAAAATCTAAGACGGGCAGGGTAGCGAAATTATTTATGCTGAATCTTTGGCTGTGTGCCCTGTCCACCCATACAATGCCTAATGAATGATGCGCATCGTCAGAGAGATGAAAGAGTTTGTGAGGGTGGATTGATAGTGGTAGTGTTGTGGCTGTGTGCGATGGCTCGCACAACAAACGCCGAATATGTGACGTGTTGCTGCGCTTGGTTCGATTATGCACGGTTTGTTCAAACTGAAGTTGATCATCTGTCGAAGTGGCTACTTGTAATACCGCGATTTTTCAAACTGGGCCAAAGGAGCGTCACATATTCTCCTTTTTTTTGCAGTAACCAGCAAAATTTTTCTTAATACACTGTTTTTTTCGTAAAAGAAAGATTATTCAAAAACTCACGCACGCACACACATACAAACCCAGAGCAGCAGACCAGAACGGACCCATGCTCAGTGTTGCACCATAAAGCTTATGAAAAGCGTGTACCACTGTACACATTGTGCGTGCGTGCATGTGTGTGTGCGTGCGTGCGTGCGTGCGTGCGTGCGTGCGTGCGTGCGTGCGTGCGTGCGTGGCGGTGCGTGCGTGCGTGCCGGTGAGTGCGTGCGGGTGCGTGCGTGCGTGCCTGCCGGTGCGTGCGTGCGCGCGTGCGTGCGTGCGTGCGTGCGTGCGTGCGTGCGTGCGTGCGTGCGTGCGTGCGTGCGTGCGTGCGTGCGTGCGTGCGTGCGTGCGTGCGTGCGTGCGTGCGTGCGTGCGTGCAGGTGTGCAGATGTGTCATATTCGTGTATCAGGGGCTGTAGCGAGCATCCGTCCACAAATATTTTCCCCAGCTCAAAAAATTCCCAAAATTTTGGTAAAAGAACCTAGAAAAAAGACAAAAAATGTGGAATGGACTGGAGACACTGCAGTAAAGCAACGCTGATGGGTTTCCCAAGGGGACACGTGCAAAAGCACAGGCAGGCGTTACTGGGATTCGAACCAGCGACCTCTTGATTTAGGGAACATGGTAAAAAGAAGAATGTGCCCAGTAAACCATAGCTCACGATCTACAGCATGTAACAAGAGTCCCTCCGGGATTTCACTTTTTGATGTGGAGCATAGATGCCTGCGAGGTTTCATTTCAATTGATGCAGGCGCGAGTGGGCAACGAACCAAAAAGCTTGGCAGGACCCACTTTTCATAACATCTCCAAAAACTTCTCGGTAATGCACAAGCGTATGGAAGCGTGTTATGACTTAATCGATTCCCGCTTTGAATGCGCTTCTTTTGAGCTAACGCGCCAGAATTCGTCCAGGAAATTAAAAATAATGCATGATCATAGTACCGAATTTTGCCCAAAATGGGGGTGCACCAAGAGGGTCGAGCTGCGAAACATGGAAATCGGAGCGCTCCCATTGTCAAAAGTGACCTACTTGTATTCCAGGTCCAGACGAGTAACTTTCATCATTACAGCACAGCCCTGCGACGAACGGTTGAAGCGCCTATAGCTAACAAAATTTCCCCAAAATTACCGACATTTGAGTTGGCAATATCTCAAAGTGTGGTGAGAATTTCAAAGGTCATCAAGCGCCGTGGACTCACCTTCAGAAATTTGGGGGTTTACTTGGCTTTTTTACGAGTTTTACTCTTGTCAGATTTTGGCCCAAAAAAAAAAAAAAAAAAATGTCCAAGAAAAATGAACAAAATCGGCCATAAATCGAGATCCGTAGCACCTAAAGAAATTTCCCTTGGAGGCACAAGTTGCCATCATATACCGCCTGCTCACGCCAAGTTTTGTGCGAATCGCCCGTAGCGTTCCAGAGCGGTGGCCCTAAAAGTGTGTGCAGAACAGGAAAAAAAACACCACTTCTTCGGAACATTTTCGGTCATTTCGTCTCAATGCGCTGGACTACCGAAACGCGGGATGGCTTATTCGATTCCGGTTTAGGAGGCGGTTCTTTTGAGCTATCATTCGCCAAAATCGGTTCAGGCAATCAAGAGTTATAAGCGACTGAAAATTCTACAAACCGCATTGAGGAAGTGCTCACATACTAGGGTTGTACGCTGACGCGTACACCCTGATTCATCGGGCTATTCATCGGGCTAATGCGGTATTACGAAACGGTATACACGCGCGACGCCGATGCCGACTGGACCGTGCTCAGTGAAACGGCCGTCGAGGAAGGCAACGACGACATGTACGTGCGCATGGCTCTGCGCAACCAGAATCAATGTTTTTATTGACGCATGCACCGACACAGTACCGGGACCGTGAACCAGCGACCAACCAACCGTGAACAAAGGAGCGATGCATCATCAATGACACTGTATCACTATCATTACAACGTGTACCTACACCTGCGGCATTCTTTACCCGTGAGGGAAGGTGGGCCGCCAGCCGATGGGCACGGATTCCCTTTTATCGGCCCTACACCGATGCAATGACAACGTTCATCCTTCTGCCCAAGGGATTAGTGACTGAAATCGACTCCCCATTCCAGCAGTTTGAGCTCGGCCGTATTGACAGCGGATGGCAAGGGCATCCTCGCGTGCGGCTTGGCGTCCCTGGGCGGCACCAAGTGTGTCATTTACTCCTTGAGACCAACACGTGGGGCGCAGGCCCGCGCAACCACTTGGAGTGTCTGAGACGAAGCTGATCCACTGCGACGGCCGCGTCTTCGGTTTCAGAATGGTGGGTGGTGGTGGTGGTGGTGGTGGTGGTGGTGGTGGTGGTGGTGGTGGTGGTGGTGGTGGTGGTGGTGGTGGTGGTGGTGGTGGTGGTGGTGGTGGTGGTGGTGGTGGTGGCGGCGGCGGCGGTTGCGCTATGGCAGGCGCGCGTGCGTCCCTGCGTGCCTGCGTCGAGTTGAGGTGTCGACTTGACTGAGTACATACGCGGTAAAATGCACTATCATACAACGTATCAACTTCAACTGCAGAGACCCCTCGAGGAACAGTCCAAGGAGGGAGCGAAGGTGGTGGTGCTCGTTAATGGTGCCGACGACTGGCAGGCGCATCGGCAGCCCAGTTCCAACAACGGTTTTGACGAATTTTCCGTCACCTGCATGCAGATTGCAGATGCAGAAGAAGTAGAGATGACATCGTCTCACCACAGAGATTGAAGATGATTAGGAAGTATTTCATGCTTGTCTTGCCTGACTGGCTTAGCATGTTTTTTTTGTGCCACTTGCTAGGCGTTTATTACGACAATAAATGTGACGCAGACAGTTGGCGTTTCCATGTGACAAATGCAAAACACCTTGTTATGACTGTCATCAACAGTACATTGTACGCCCACGCCCACGCTGAGAAATGCACACTATTGTGGCCTTGTGGTTGACCCTCGTCCTCGTGTGGGCCACCAATTCTAAAGTTCTTTGGACCAATTTGAAGATACACCTTTTTTAAAAAAATTTACAAAAAAAAATCAAAGACATGATGTTTCTGGGTCCTTGAGCAAATTTCTGGAAAAAACACATGCTTAAGGATAGGGCCCAATCTGGCAGGAAAATTTCTGTGTCTGGTAGCAAAATTTCTGTGAAAACACATGCTTAAGGATAGGGCCCAATCCAATCTGGGAGGAAAATTTCTGTGTATGGGAGCAAACTGGAAGGAAAATTTCTGTGTCTGTGAGCAAAATTTCCAGGTCCTCGAGCAAAATTTCTGGGTAAATCTGGGAAAACGCATGGTTAAGGATTAGACCCAGACGTGTTCAATCTGTGAGGAAAATTTCTGGGTCCAGGAGAAATTTTTGCGGAAAATAACGAGGCTGAACGGTTGTGATATTTTCTGCACTGGCGGAAGGTGGAAGCGCACACCGGTCCAATCCATGTCAAAGCAAGTAAGCCGAAGCCGTGCCGAAGCACAGAAATTTCGAATGAAAGGCTACAAATTCAAATACAGTGCTTTTTGAAACGAGCTTTTTACTACTCTTGCAAAGTGCACCCACTTATTGTGCTCGTTTTGTATGTACAATGTGTAGAACGATCAGCATATCGCCCTTCATCATCTCTGTACGTCCACAATCAGACAGTGAGCAAAATTTCACCCGCCAGACCAAGAAAGACGCCCGCAGAAGTCAGCGCAAAAACACCAAAATTATGACTCGACACAGCCGCGTTCGAGGCTTTGATCGCGTTGATGCTGATGGAACTCTCTGGAACGTCCAGTGGGTAGAACGGCTGACCTCGCCCAGTGTACGGACTTCTGAAAGGGTCTGTACATTGCATCTTCTGTATCAATTTCCGGCATTCGCTTTCATTCATTTCACTATTCATATGTATATCATAACTCTTCAAATGGTACCCAAAGAAAAGTCCGATTTATAATCATCTGCACCCATCATCCGCCATCCGTCATCCGTCATCCACGTCCGGCATTCGCGTCCATCATCCGCGTCGGTCATCCGCGTCCAGCATCCCCATCCCGCATCCGCGTCCGGCATCCGCGTCCGTCATCCGCGTCCATCATCCGCGTCCAGCATCCCTGTCTGGCAACCGCATCTGGCATCCACGTCCGGCATCCGCGTCCAGCATCCTCGTCCGGCATCCGCGTCCGGCATCCGCATCCGTCATCCGCGTCCGTCATCTGCGTCCAGCATCCCCGTCTGGCAACCACGTCCGGCATCCGCGTCCGTCATCCGCGTCCGTCATCCGCGTCTAGCATCCCCGTCTGGCATCCGCGTCTGGCATCCGCGTCCGTCATCCGCGTCCGCCATCCGCGTCCAGCATCCCCGTCTGGCAACCGCGTCTGGCAACCGCGTCCAGCATCCGCGTCTGTCTTCCCGATTTATTATCATCCGTCTTTGATGGATGACGGACGCGGATGATTATTAATCAGCTTTAGGGCACTTCCAACCTCTCTGTTAACATTTTTTTAAATACACATTACCCAAGATACATACTACAGTATTGTGTTCGCCACCTAGATTTGTAGCCACACACAACCATAAACACCTAAAGGTTTGAAAACACACTGCAGCAAGCCAGACTATAGGAACACTCAGACCACTAACCTATTCTCAAAGAAGTATTGTTACATGGCACCAATAGGAAACAGGTACGACCGGACAATCTAAGGAGGACCTGTTTGTGAAGTCTATGAGTTGGCTCTTCACCATAAACGGTGTGAGACGCTTGGGTTCCGGTTTGACTGGCACCTCAAAATTCACGTGAAACTTCACCAGCATAACGCGATTGTCAAGACTGAAAAGAATACACAAACGGTGAAGTGGAGCGTTGCAAATTCGGATCTCGTTATGTACCTGGAAATGCGCGTCATGCTGTCGATTGCCACTTCGCGGAACATGGTCCCAATGGAGCGGCGATAAACTTGTGAAAGCTAGACAAGAAAATACGGAGTGATTTTTTGTTGAATTTAGTGTATAATATGCACGAGGTACGCTACTTGTAATTTACAAATCGTTTGCTCCGTCTACACTGTAGACACCGCGGTAAGAAAACTGCTCTAAAACGAAGCACCCCTCATTTATCCATGAACACTCAGCATGGGACATTGGGCAGACAGCCTACCGCACAAGTTGCAGAACTAGAAGTCACACAATTAATTAATAATTTTCACCATTGTCCTCACCTACCCGTTCCATCATCTTCGCTTGTTCTGCCAAGTACTCAGCCGACCCTTCTTCGAACACCAGTGGATTGTCCACATTGGTCACGTGAAACGAACCGAAATAGCGTCTGCTTTCCGTGTCCCCCGACTCGACGGTGGCGCCTCCTCCGAACATGGTAGCCACCCCAAAAGGTGCGTCGGACGCGCCGAACACAGTGAGAAAGTTGTACACTAGACAACGACATGGGTCGATTTGTGCGGGTATTTCCCGCATGCAGTTTTATTGAAAATTTATCTCAATGCACTGTGGTCAAAATGCCTGTAGTCTAGTGTTCGTAGTCGCAGTGTACAGTGTACAGTGCCGAAAATTTCAGTCTCATACCTCCAGTCGCGTACAGTATGCCAAGAACGATCAGGGCGACGATTAGGAAGGCGACGAATCCCAGAAGAATTCCCAGACAAATTTTCGCCAACATGGGCGCGTCGTTTTCATTCCCCTCTTCGCCCGTATATCCCGCGTTAATTTTCGGTTCGTTGTGGGCATTGAAGCCATATGCGTATTCGGTGCCAAAACCACTGGAGCGCTAAAAATAATTTTTTTTTTATTGCTCAAAGAATGATGAATGGTTTGCTATAGTTCTACCGAATACTACAGTTACTAGCTACAACAGCTACTACTAGTAGCTACAACAATCAATGCTGCATTCGGCATGCCGTTGATATAACTTCGTGCGTTCACTAGAACAGCACCCTTGTTTGGAGAGCAGCAGACAATGTTCCATAATTTTCTACACTAAATTACGGGACAAAATTCAAATCCGCGCGCTACCGTAGGCGTGCTAGCGCGATCCTGTTGAATCAGCGAGGAACCTCTATGCGAAGACATGGCGCTCGATCTAGGCAGTTCGTAGCCGCCAGCGCCGCCGTTATACGTTGGCGTGGCGGTGCGATTTCGGTGTGCTAAACGGTCTGAAAAAGCAAGTCTGCGGCTTCACTGTTTCGCAGCTTGTACCTACGCGTCGCGAACGAGTGTGCAAGACGAGTAAACCATAAACTTTAAGCGGAATTCTTTCTTGACTGCATGCATTGTTCTTGCATACCTACTTTTATTACGCTTTTATTATTTATGATTTTGGTGATTTATCTACAATATATACAGTTTGGGCCAATTATCTATCGTCGGTTTTATTTCGCTATAACTTCAGCGTTTTGTATCGAATCTTTTTGATATTTTAGGACAGGGTAGGCAGATGTAGAGAATTTTATCCCTGAAAAAATTATGAAAATTGGTCCACTACATCACCAGCTGTCAAAAGTTCTTTTGTAGAAACAGTTTGATTTCTTCGCGGTAAATGTCTGGTTAGGTATAGCAGCCTGTTCATTAGAACCGTGATTCACTCCCACCAAGGCCAGCCCGACGTTTCAGACCCAATGCACGAGATTTGAGCTGCTTTTGACGAAATGGCGGCTAATATGAGACAAATAGGTACCTTGCTGGCTCATCGTGAGCGCCATGCGAATTGGTAGATTTGGTTGAATTTGGTCTTGGTCATATTGAAGTGCATTATTCGCTATGTAGTGGTCCAATTTTATTAATTTTTTCAGGGATAAAATTCTCTACATGTACTAACCTTGTCCCAAAATGTCAAATAGATTGGATGCAAAACGCTGAAGTTAAAGCGAAATAAAACCGACGATAGATAAATGGCCCACCCTGTATATATACTTAGGGCATAGGATATTTATCTACTATTTGTCTGTCGCACAGTAAATTAAATCTACTGTACCTCCATTTTGGACAGAGCCGCTGTCTCGCCCACCACTGGAATTTACGTCGTTCTAAACGCACAAATAAACTCAAAATAAACATCTTTTTACCATTTAAATGCAAAATCTCACATTTCTGCCATAGTAAGAGCGGTATGACGAATCCATGCGTATTTGAAGCGCCTTCTCTAGCTGGGTAATAGAGCGTATATTTGCCAGCTAATAGAGTTGGATTTCGCTGCTAGCTAGCTGCTATGAGATGAGCTGGCGATGGCCGACGCCGATGCCGCGGCAAAAACAAACAAAGCGAAAGGACCGATCAATTGGTAGCGCGATTCGGGAGGCAGATTTGAATATTGTACCGTAAATTCTCGAACAGTGCACCCCGCCTTTTGTACCCCCCCCCCCCCAATAGTGCCTCCCTCCAATAGTGACCCAGCCAGGAAACGACGAGAAAATGGTAGTGCCTCCTTCTCCTGAAATACCGTAGTGTTCCACCTTCAATGGTGCCGCCAAAGGCTGAAGCAGTAGAGCTCAGTGGCACTGTTAGAGAATTTTGCGGTATACGAGCGGTGGAAGCTGTGCGCATGCGTGAACACACACACGCTTTCCATGCAAAAATAAATGAGTCAGCGGGTTGCGCTGATCACCCTGACACTCTGACGTATAAAGTAGTACTTACTTTCTGACGATCACCTACCCTACATTGAAATTATTTTCAATTTAGCGTTCAATTTTCAATTTCAATAATTTTCAGTTTTAGTAACATTGTATAAATGCATCAATTCGATTGTTTTTTTGGCAGTTTTATGTTTGCGATACTTTTTAAATTACACTACAGTCACGGATGCATTGTATTGTAGGTGAGGTCAAATTCGAATGAGCTATCCGATTTGTCGCACGCACGAGCGCACGCACGCACGCACGCACGCACGCACGCACGCAAGCTCGCAGTGACTGAGTGAACAAATTTTGAACGTTTTGAATTAGCTGGGGTCTCGCACGGAATACAATAAGACTCGTTACGCGTAGTACTATTTGATTGGTCGGTCGGTGCACAATCGACCAATCAGCACGCTCCACCTTCTGGCGCGGACAGTGCACACTCTCACTTACAATAGGACCGAAAGGACTTTCAGATTTGGGTTAGGTTTGTTTAGCGAGATTATTTACCCGGTACGACGGTGTACGCGTTCTCCCCGCTTCGAAATGAGGCGATTTCTCGGTATTTTTTTATTTTAATTTTGTATCGTTTTAATTTTTAAATTTGTTGCAGTGAGGCATTTAAATTTCAAAAATCTAGGGGTTTTCCTTTGCGTCGCGGCGGCGTCCGCTCTGTACGATAGCGGCAGCGACGTGGTCGAGCTGACCGCTTCGAATTTCCAGTCCCGTGTCATCAACTCCGATGAACTTTGGATCGTCGAATTTTACGCGCCTTGGTATGTTTTAAATTTCAATCTATTTTTCAAAATTTCAAAATTTTCTATGCAGGTGCGGCCACTGCAAGAGCTTCGCGCCCGAGTACGCGAAGGCGGCCAAAGTGCTCAAGGTTGGCGCAATTTTTTTCTCACATTTTGAAATTTTATTATTTTGTCAAATTACCAAAAATACTATAATAAAATCGCCGTTAAACAGGGGGTCGCGCGGGTTGGCGCTGTGGACATGACCCAACACCAGTCGGTGGGCGCGCCCTACAACGTGCAGGGCTTTCCCACGGTCAAGGTCTTTGGCGCCGACAAGGCTAAGCCCACAGACTACCAGGGTCAGACACCGTGCGGCTGTTGTTGTTGGATTTGGGGCAACGCTGGGAGGCCGTCAATGGCCCATATAGCCTACCCATCTCCATGACGCCTTCCCGTCTAGGGCCGGCAATCGCCCAAAGACCTTTGGATGAACGCCATCTACAATCTAGGGCAGCGATGGCACGAGAAAATCCATCGAAAGGGAGGGAAATCCTCGGTCTAGTGGGTCCATCAAGAATCGAGCCCAGGACCTTGCGCGCTAGAGGCCGATTCTTTACCGCTAGGCCACACAGTGCGGATACATTCGTGGTTTGTGCGTGCGTGGATAGGGGTGGGGGGGGGGTCTTAGGTGTCCGAAGCCGGGGGTCTATGGCCATCCTGGGTAAATTTTAAAAAAAGAGAGAAAATTGTGAAGGAAGAGTGTCGAAATGAAAGATTTTGCACCAAAATAGCGTGTAAATGGGTACGAGGGGGGGGGGGGGACTCGGAATTTTAGAGATGGGCTTTTGGCATCGAGATTTCACCTAAATGTTACTTTTTGATTACAAATGTGCTTAGAAGGACTCAAAATATGACCTGAAAGTCATTTGGTGGTTCTTTATCTCATTTAGTGTTTTAAGGCAAAAAAGTACAGAAAGACAGCGCCGCGGGCGATATTTTTGCCACTTTTACCAGATTTTGCTGCGTCGGAATTAAGTGCTGAAATTCAGCACTGAATTTCAGCATCGTAATCTGAGGTTTAAAAAAACCTCGGTTTAAAAAAAAATTGACTTGCGTTTCAGAAAATAAAGGCCACGGGGAGGCTCATCCCGAATGGCGATGGGTGGTCATGGGGGGGGGCTATTCGGAGGGAGTTCAGACCTAGCGCGCGTTCCGTTGCAAGTTCCAAATTTGCATCCTCACTCAGGCCTTAACGGCTTGCTTCAATGCTGAGGTCCTCAGAATCTCAGTTCCTGCAAACTTTAGGCGCGCGCACCGCTCAAGGTCTGTCGGACGCGGCGGTGAATGCGCTGCGGCAACTCGTCAACGCACGCATGAGCGGCAAGAGCGGCGGCGGCGGCGGTGGAGGTGGAGGTGGGCGCAAGGCTCCGCCCCCTGTGAGACTTTTGTTCTAAATTCTGCTATTTTATTTTGTTTTACTTACACGCATACCTGTAACTGGGGGGTTTCCCTCCCCCCGGGTGCTGCGTTTGACCCTACCCAGTGCCCACCCCCACCTTACAAGGGTCTGTATTTTGGGTACAATGGTTTTTGAGCAGATTCTCGCACAGTGTTGTGCTGCTGCTATTGTACAAATTCAGTGTTTGGTGTGCGACACACCAATTAGCATACTTACCATGTTAATGAGAGCAGTGGGATTTTTAGTTGCGACGGGAAATGTTCCTAACAATGGTGTTATACGGTACCAATACAACAGTGGACATTAGAACGCCGAGCGAGAGAGGTTATATAGTGAAACTGTCATCATTGCGCCTAAGGTGCTCGATGCCTAAGGTGCGCCTAAGGTGCTCGATCGACACTTAGGCGCCTAAGGTACGCCTAAGTGTCGTAGGCGCCTAAGTGTCGATGTCATCGATGTACTGTCCTATATACAATTGGGGGGTGGGGGAGGGTTGCAATCAGGATTCCAGCTTGTGCGACAAGACTCTCTTATGGGTGCAAGGCGTGATTGGATAGGCTGATCATCGAATCGATTTATTGAGTGATTGCAGGGCAACGAGAAGGACGTGGTGGAGCTGACCGACTCCAACATGGAGGATCTGATCGGCAACAGCGAGGAAATGTGGCTCGTCGAGTTCTTTGCGCCCTGGTTTTCATTTTGATTTTTTCTACGGGATTTAATTAGTTTACCCGAAAAAATTTGCAGGTGCGGCCACTGCAAGAACCTCGCGCCCCACTGGGCGTCCGCCGCCACGGAGCTGAAAGGTGCGAGGGCACACACACACACACACACACACACACACACACACACACACACACACACACACACACACACACACACACACACACACACAGCACGCACACGCACGCACGCACGCACACACACACACACACAGCACACGCACGCACACACCGTTGCAGGCAAGGTGAAGCTGGCCGCTTTGGACGCGACCGTGCACACTGCGATGGCCAGTCGGTTCGGCATCCAGGGCTTTCCCACCATCAAATACTTCCCCGCTGGTATTTTAGTGATTCAATATTTTTTTTAATTTTGACATTGTAATTGTGAAAATTCATGAATTAATTCAATTAGTAAATGCTAAAATGTTCAGGCAAAAAGCAGTTGGACACGTACGAGGACTACGATGGCGGCAGGACGGCCAACGACATCGTGGAATGGGCCAAGAAGAAACTCGCAGAAAATGTGCCCCCACCAGAGATCAAGGAGGTAATTAACCACTGGCTAATTAGCCAATCAATTTGTCCGGTTCAAGTTATGGTCGATAAAAATATGACAGCGGAATTCGTGTTGAACGAGAGGTCTCAAATGATTGCTCTGTTAGCTATTCCCATCTCCTGTTGTATCAAAAATGTTACATAGCTACTACATCTTCTCGTACTTTTCGCGTAATCGGTGACGCCTCCTCTAGAAGCTCGAAATTCGTTTTTTTTTTCGTTCAAAGTATCTTGAGGGTAACGTGAAGAGAACATTTGGAAGAGAGGTTGTGTGGTGATCTGGAATAGGATAAACGGGTTCATTTGGCGTAAAAACAGGTTGTAGCAAAAGCGGTTTGCATGTGGTTGGCAGCGTCATGCGCCCCCCCCCCCTCTGCAGGCTCGATTCGAATCCGGCCCACTTCCATCGTTTTTTGTCACTCCTTACTCAGTAGCTAGACTCTCTTTCCGTTAGCTAACTTTAGCTTTATGTTTAGCTGACCTCTTCTTCGGTGCTGTCCTCGGCCTGCGACAACCACCAGCTGTGCGTGGTGGCCGTATTGCCGCAGCTGTTGGACTGCCAGTCCAAGTGCCGCAACGACTACCTGCGCATCCTCAAGGACCTGGGAGAGAAGTACCGCAAGAACCTCTGGGGGTGGGTGTGGGCAGAGGCAGGAGCACAGCCAGACCTGGAGGACGCGCTGGGCATCGGCGGATTTGGATACCCTGTGAGTGGTGCGCGCGCGCGCGTGTGTGTGTGTGTGTGTGTGTGTGTGTGTGTGTGTGTGTGTGTGTGTGTGTGTGTGTGGCGTGTGTGTGTGTGTGTGTGTGTGTGTGTGTGTGTGTGTGTGTGTGCGCGCGCGCGCGCGCGCGTTGTTGGTGTTACTTGGTTGGCACCCCCGACTCAACCGCCTCGATTTTCTGCTGAGCACTTTCTTCTACGTTCCCTTTTTTTTACTTTGCGTTTCTTGGGAGCAGAAAATCGCCCAAGTAGCACCTATTTTACAGTGTAATTTGTCCAAAAATAGCGATATTGTGGGTTTTCAGTTTGCTCTGTGTTTTTCCCCCTACCCCCCCCCCCCTCCACATTTTGGCCCCCTCCCCTTTCCCCATATCAGCCCCCCCCCCCACATGCAAAACTCGAGTACAGACAGTGCGTGCGTGCGTGCGGCTTGGCCAGTACGCGTCCTGTGCGTGGGTGCGCGCAAGGGTGAACGAGAGCTCGGGGCTTACCGCAGGCGATGGCGGCGGTGAACGCGCGCAAGATGAAGCTGGCCGTGATGCGGGGCAGCTTCGGCTACGACGGCATCAACGAGTTCCTCCGAGAGCTCTCCTACGGCAAGGGATCCACCGCCCCCCTCAAGGGCGCCAGCCTCCCCGCCATCCAAGACGCCCAGCCCTGGGACGGCAAAGACGGAGAGGTCGGTCGAAGACGCGTCCTATTGCCTCTGGCTGGAAGAATGGGGCGTTTAGTCTATTCCATAGACACATACTAAAATTGGAACGATACAGAGTAGGCCCTGCGCAAGGATGACACGCAAAATCGTGAAGCGTTCCAATTTTTTTTGGGCAGCGGATGGCGTAGTGGTAGAGAATCCGCCTCTCGCGCGCACGGTCCTGGGTTCGATTCTCGATGGATCCACTAAAGACGAGTCTTTCCTTCTCCATGGAATTTCTCGTGCTGCCGCTGCCCTAGATTACAGATGGCGTTCTTCCGACTGTCTTTGGCTATTTATGCGACTCTAGACTGGAAGGCGTCATGGAGAAAGTTCTGCTACCATGGGTGATGGGCCATTGACGGCCTCCTAGCGTCGTTGCCCTTAATCCAACAACAACATGGGGTGTTTGCTACATCCCCCCGCAACCGCTCCCAACTGAAAAACGAATGAGAAACAGTGCCAATTCCCAGTAAATTCTGTGTTTTGTCGACGTGTTTTGGCTACACCAAAATCCACAAACACAAGAACCAGTTGTTTCCCTCGCGGGGTCGAGATTTTTAGCCCCCCCCCCCACCTTGCATCCTTCTAAAATTTCCCTGACTAGTTTGATCCATTCATCTGCTTCAGCTAGTTCTCCATTCCACTTTCTATCTTATCGAATCTGTTTGTAAACAATACATTTCCAAAGGTCTACTCTGAGAAGTACGTACATGGCAGTCAATTGCTAAGAAATTATGCGTGTCACTTTGTTCTGCGTGGTGTCTGAACGCGTCCGCGGTGACGCTTCAGATGCCCCAGGAGGAGGAGATCGACCTGTCGGACGTGGACCTCGACGAGAAGATCGAGCTCTGAGGCGCCGCGGATTTTGTGGGAAAGCACGCAAAAATAAATAAAAATGCACGAGTTTTTTTCGGAGAAAATTGACCGACATCACGCATTGTGCCTCTCTCTCTCACCGCTGAAGTTTTTTGCGTCTCATTCAGTGGTTTTTGCGTCTTTTTTTTTGTTAGTCGCTCGCAGCAGCACCATCTAGTAGGTAGGCGTGTCGATGCTTTGTCCATGTGACCGTACCTTTTGCGTATTTATGTGCGTTTACGCTGGTTTTCTGTTTGTTTTTGTGTTCTCGCCTGAGGCTGTTGGTTGAAAACAAAGTTCGGTGAATTGACGATAGATGGAGGTGCGCACATTAACAGAGCGAGTAAAAAACGGAAAACACTATTGTCCATTTGGACATCAAAATTGTCCAACTTTCAAATTTTTGAGATTGACAGTATTAAATATATAGTGTATCCCTTTTAGCAGTATCCGGCTAAAGAAGAGGTTAAGAGTACAGTGTTGCGGAGCACTATTAGAGGATTTACAGTATAGCGCCAAGGGACAACTAAAACGACTAAAAAAAACGTCGCCTAGAAAAGTGAATAGCTAGCTATCTTAGTCGACTGCCGCGCGCCTCGGCAGCAATCTCCACGGCGGAGAAGACGAACCACGCGCAGAAGCAGAGAACGGAGAGTGTCTTGTAAGGAACTATCAGTTGTGCAACGGTTCCTCGAGTCGCCACGCAATCGAAGACCGCCGCGCTGGCATTTCTCTCCAGCTGGCGAAGGTAGTCGTCGCAAAGATCGTAGGCGCCGCGATACCCTCTCGCGTGCTGGAGCACGCAGACGAAGCTCGCCCACACCGGTAGAAAGTTGGCGAAGAACAGCAGGTACTTGCAGAACAATCTGCGAGCCAGATTCGAGATTCGCGTGTTTTCTCTCGGCAGCCGCAGGCGCGCACGTCTGCGCGTGATTAGAACGTGGAAGAAGAGCGCGATGTAAAGCGCGGCCACGAGCGCCGTGAGTCCAACAATGACAGAAGCCAACACGTAAAAGGGCACAGCCGGGTAGAAGAATAGCGCGTATGAGTAGGGATATCGAGGGACGAAAAGGTGGAATTTGATGAGAAATAGAACAACTGAAAACTGTGAGGTAGCGGCAAAGAAGAGCAGCGCTAAAATTGGCGCTGAATCACGATGATCATTAACCTGCCGACACGCAGGCACACGCTCGTACGCATGGTGGCGCTTCAGGAGGAGCAGACGTGAGTGCCTCCACGCACGCACGCACGCACGCACGCACGCACGCACGCACGCACGCACGCACGCACGCACGCACGCACGCACGCACGCACGCACGCACGCACGCACGCACGCACACACACACACACACACACACACACACACACCGGCACGCACGCACCGGCACAAACGCACGCACGCACGCACGCAAACAATGGACATAAGCATAAGGTACATGACAACACACACACACGATATGCGTACATGCATTCGCGCAGACCTGTTATTGTGCAGAAGGCTGCTCTCTGTGCGTCTTTTCGCAGTTTGTCTTCCCTCGTCAGCGGAAGTGACCTTGATGAGTCATAGTACATGGCCAGGGCAGTAGAGGCGTGACTCATCGCTTTATGAACCAGACAGTATACGATGACCATCTCAACCACTTTGTCAGAGTGGAGGACGACATAGTGATACCAGCCAAAGTGAATCCTCTGCACTTGGCGCCTCATGCGAAAAATGTACTCCATGTAAAATACGACTATCGATGGAGTGCTGTTCGACCCAAATGTCTCGTGGTCAAAGCATTCGAGAACATTGCTTCTCGCTTGCGTAACCACGTCCGCTGGCACGCTTGGAATGCGGTGGTTGAGGAATACGACGAGCAATATGACAGACGCTGCGGCGATCGTCACAGCCGCAGACTGACACAAGCTTGACGCGTAATTCAGTTTCAATTTCCACCAGGAATACACCAGAGTTGTGCAACTGCAGATTAGGGTCAGCAGAAGAGTTGCCACTATCAGGTGGAACAGGTAGGAGTCTTGAAGCATGCTGACGCAGTTGTCATACGCTTCTTCCGTTAAAACCACCAGATCCACCCTTCTAGACATTGTTCCTTGATTCCGCTTTGATTTCTCGCTGGGACGGCGTTCAGTTTAAGAGCTTTGCATTTATTATTAGTATAGCAACAGCTTGGTTTCAAACGCACTTCTGAAACGATTAGTGCTTTTGGAACTTGTTCTTGGTTTGACGCGGCTAAGAAGTGTTAGAATACAACATCTGAGGTCAGCAGCTCAGCTGCTGCTATACCTTTCCAACCACAGCCGCAGCACCAGTGTTCGACCGCTTCTCCCTTCTCTCCTTCCCTCTTTGCAGAGACGCGACAGAATACGGAGTACACTTCCTGCTGCGATGCGTGGCCCGGGAAGAACCCGACCGTACCGCCAGTGGGAATGGAACGGATGGAAACCGAAGACGCGTGAGGCTCCGTTTTAATTAGCGAAGATCACTGGATATGTACATGAAACAGCAGACACCGAACAAACATGCGTGAAACGAACACGTCATGGAGAAGACATTAGTAATGAGGGCCGGAGTTCAGGGTGGCGCCATTTTGCGTGTCTTGGTGTTGTTTAGTTTGGGTGCAGTAGTAGCATAGCTTTGTAAGCGCGCACAATAATGTCCGTTGTTAAGCGTGCGTGCGTGCGTGCGTGCGTGCGTGCGTGCGTGCGTGCGTGCGTGCGTGCGTGTATGCGTGCTTCTCCAGTTTCGTGACACGACGTGACATGACATGCAATTGACTTTCCAATTTCAATTTCCACTTTCTATTGACGGTTCACTCTGTCGCCTTTTGCACCCGCGCGTGAAGAGAATTTCAAAGATCAATAGAGCACTTCCAATCAAATAGCCAATTACGATTAGCAGGAGACAACCAAACAAATCAGTAGCTGTCAAGGCTCGGACGAGAATGCTGACAGCTGTTGAAGAATGTTTGCAGCACAATTGCACTTGCACTGCAGGTGCGGCAAATCAAACAAAGCTTTACATGTGCACAATTTCACTACGATTTTGTTTTGGTTGTTGTTAACTTACCTGTTTGTTTGGCTCACTGAAATCGTAAATATCAGCGTGCTTTCGCATTGGTTGCTGAACGAGTTTAGTAGTGTGCTGCAAACATTTTTGTCGTTTTGCCTCCGCCTCCATACACTGATCTGTCAGCCTTCGTTCAGTCTTTTCTTGAAGCTGAAACATAATTTGATATTCAAAGCTTTTAAATTCTTTCTACTACCGTACGTACGTACCTGCACGACTCGTGTGAAAAACATCGTAGAGACAAAGTCGATTTTCTTCTTTATCTCGCTCGGCATGGTCTTTGCCATGATGAACGAATCGATACCGTACTCATGAACTAAACCGAAGAAAACGAGTCACGCATATACCGTAAATCCTCTAACAAAACTCCGATCCAATAGTTCCCTGGATACGGATTAACCTTATTTGACCGAGAAATTTTGCTCTGGCTTCCCTTCCGGTTTTCGCTTCTGTCAATTCTTTTTGGCAAAAAAGTCAGCGCCCGCGAAGAATTTGAGTGCACAGTTGGGCTGAAAGCGACTGCGTACACTGGGAGTAGACGACGACGTCGCAGTGGTTGCCGACGTTGGCGAGGCCCCGCAGTCGGTACTGGGAGGCGAGCAGCTGCGTGCCCGCCACGTCGTTGCGCAGCAGCTTTTGGAACTGCTCCCTGACGTTGCTGACCGCCACTGGCGGATTCGTCGCGAATACGCGCCGTTCGCTTCTAAAAAAGGCATTTTTTGCACCGATAGGGATGAGCACGGGCCTGCACAACTCGGCCCGCCCCGGCCCGGCCTGGAATTCCGGCCCAGCCCGGCCCACGGGCCATGCTCATCCATAATGTCCGAATCATTGGG